>CAOJBI012456612.1:0-10041 GCA_948277035.1 Euphorbia corollata
ATATTTATTGTAGTTAAGTACCCAAATTTAATAGAATAAATTTTTTAAAAGTTTAAAACACGTATAGATTTAATATATAAATATATAAAAAGTAAAAAATTTATTCGTCGGGCCGGGCTTGAGTATTTATATAAAAACCAAGTCCAACCCATAAAACTTCGGGCTTTGTCGGGCTCGGGCCGGGCTTTTTTAAAAAATAAGTGTTCAAGCACGGCCCATTGAAGCGGGCTCGGGCCGCCCGGCCCTCAAACAGGTCTATGATCAGGTAAACATTTAAGCCTCTCTTTTCATATTCTATCTTCGTTTTCAATTTTTTTTCATATGCAACTCCGGTGATTAACGGCAGCTGCCATGTATGATGATTCGCTGTCGAATCCGAACCGAGTTCCGCAGCTACCATATTAAAGAGTTCGAACCTTTGTTTACATTATTTACATGTTTTCCCAAATTTTTTACATGTACTTTCCATAAATTATTTATCACGGTGTTTGTTTTCGCTTTGAAAGCATGTGTAACGTTATAAGAAATCAAGATAGATATTGTAAATAGGCAAGTGGACAAAAAATTGTTGGCGCATGGAGAAAAAGAGTGAGATGCAGGAATCATGCACTTTGCCATTGTTTTTAATATTGGAATGAATCAATAATATAATAAGCTAACTTGCTTAATGCTTCATGCTTCATGCTTCATGCAACATTCAACAACTTTAATGTAATAAACCAGTAATCATAAACATCATTCAATCACATTAAGAAGAAATGTTGATGGCTTACAAGTTACAAGTAGATGTCGAAATGGGATTACAGCTCACTAATTAAATGGTTTAATTGTTTAATTTTTTAACGATGTGAAATTGGTACAGGAGAAGGTGACTGGATATTGGTATGGGATAAATGAAAGGAACAGTGTTATAGGATAATGAGACAGACACATTATTTCAGTATCTAATGCAATGCAAGATACCATATATAATGATATTGGGCAATCAAAAAACAGAAAAACAAGTTACCCAAAATCATAAATTCTATGTCCATGTGGACATTGAATAATTGATCTAAATGTTTTTAGCAATGATTATAGAAACAAAAATCACCAATTTCTTGTTCATCATTATTATGAGTCACAACTGCAAAATTTATGGGCATGTGTTAGAAATTGATTTCAAGATTTTGTATTGTTAATTATATTTTGTAATTTAATTAGATTTTTTAGATGAGATAAAAAAATTAGGTAGATTCTATGGTAACTTTGTCAAAAATAAATTCTTCATTACTTTGACTTTTATCACCATTGGATCAATGGCGGGGAAATTGATCCAATTGTGATAAGAGGCAAAGTAAGATTTACTTTGTTAAAAATAAAGTCACCATAGCCTACACCAAAAAATTATATTAGAATTTGAATTTGAATTGATATTTTATTATTTGATTATCATGTTAATCTATAAACAGGCATAAAATTTTGATAATAAAATGTGGTTAGTAAACTTAACGAAATGCAAGTTTCAGTACCGTTTCAACAAATCCACACCCTAACAGATGGGCTGCCTACCAATCCCTGCCTGTGTAAACTCTGTTTTTCACTAAGAGGCTTAAAGCTAAAATAGCCCACCAGGCTGTGGAGCCCAATCATCTTTTATCATCCATTTCTTTTCACCAAACCATATCATAGTAATGCTGAAAATTTCAAAAGACAGTTAACATATTAAGGGTAGGGCAGTGCGAGAAGCAACATCTCCTCAGCCGCAAAGATCTCCTGAATATTGGACCCTTCAGCAAACTGATCTTACGATTAAAAGTCAGCACCATCCCTTCTCTAGAATTCCAGCCTCTCAGTAAGCAAATTTCGGCATCACCCTTGCATTATGGCCACATTTGTCAAAAGAGATTCCTCTACGACATGAAGAAAAAATTACTGATATAAGCTAATCAATCATTATGGTATTAGAGACGCGAGTATTATATATATGGCCATGGTGATGGTCCTCTCATAAAACGGATTAGAAGATGCATATTTGTTGAAAATCCAAGGGCGGAATGGGTGGCTATAGAAGTAGATCTAGAAGGTGTAGTCAGTTGTTGGTGTTAAAAGATTCAAGCAGGTAATCATATCTCGGATCAACAAAATGCCGTTCTGCAATACCTAGCCTAGCATACTCACCATTCATTTGGCATTTGACTCTTATGGCTGTAACTTGGACCCACCACTCTATTTTCATCATGCTTCCATCAAGACCAACTTTTGCGAGGACAAATACCTTTATAACATGCCCGACGCATCTTTAATATTGCTCAAACTTATCAAAAAAAAAAAAAATTCAAAGAACCTTGGTTCTTTCAAAAAATGCATCATTGCTTTCTCTAAACATCGACATGTTGGTTTTTTATGGAGAAAAAAAATCACAAACATGACATCTTTGAAAAGTCAAGTCAAACAAAAAACTGAGAAGATAAAATAATACACTTTTTTGAAATTGAAGGAATAACATGATCATTTTAAATGTTCAAACCAATAAACTTTTTTTAAATAAGTTCGGGTAGCTACTTATTCATTAAACCTTTATAACATGGTTCCATTAAATGGTCAGTTTTACTCCTCAAATCATTGCGCACCAATTTACTCTATGGACTTGTAGTTTTTCTTTATCAAATTAGCCCAAAATAACATACGTCAGCTTATGATAGGTGCATTTACATGTATCATTTTTTTGGATATATCATATTAGGGTAATGGTATCCGAACAAGAGCAAGAATGACATGCAAAACACAATACGATTAGAGGAACTAGCAAAAGTTCGGCGAAGCAACTCCAAGTTCAAATCAAGTAAGCATCAAATGGGTAATAATAAAATCGACAGTCTGAAATAATTAGTTAACTCGAAATTATATGGAAAGGGATATATATTTAAAGGGTATCTTTGGAGGTTAATGATGTGGTTGGTTATTCTGGTAGCCCTAGCAGTATATCTATTTATCTTGATTATCACGTAGTCCTTGTTCTTTTCACCTTTAATTTAGTTCAGTTAATTCAAATTATTTTAGTTCCGTTTAGTTCAGGTTCATTAAGTTAAATTAAGTTATGTTCAGGTTCATTAATTTTAATTCTAATAATAAATACAATGATTAATACTTTAATAAAATTAATAATAATCAATAACAATAAAAAATTAAAATGGAAAACTAATTATTAAATAATGTTAAGAAGAACAATTTATTAAATAATAATAATTAATAACGTTATTAAGATAATTATAATTAATATTTTATTAAAACTAGATTTTTATAATCACGCATATAATTTCATTGTTTATAATGATTTATTATTACATATTGTAATAATTAATTAATATTGTTAAGTATTATTTTCAATGATTAATATTAATTATTCATTAATTATTTAATAATTATTGTATTATTCAATTGAGGTAAGTTCAAGTATATAAAGTTCAGTTCATGTTCATTGAATTCAGATCAGTTCAATTAAATTCAGTTTAATTTTGATAATTGCTCTAGTTTGGACGCATAAAATATGGTACTGGGTTAAGTTGCATGAGGACCTGATATATGCATTTGTATTAAATATCAATTCAAAAAACCAGCCGAATTTTTAGCCTGTAAAGAGAAAAATTTTGACCACATTAATTGGACAATGCCAAATGTCATTTTAGTAGAATTCTTGAGTTTTTGAATTATTAGCTATTCATAAATGTTACCGAAATCTTTAAAGTTGTCACAACCATTATGTAGCCTTACCACAATAAAAGTTACCATTTCTTTCATTAATTCAACATTTTTTTTTTCCGAGTTAAGACAAAATTCCATCATTTATATATATGCACATGCATGATAAATATTAGATATTATAGCCCATGCACGTTTACACACCAAGTTTAGAAAGAAAAAAAATGGGAAAAAGTAGATGTTGATTAGACAAATTATATATGTTTGTTAGTAAGCAGTGGTTTTTAACACTTAAGAAGGGTCAAGTCATTTGATGAGTCAGCATACTCCATTTGCCAGCTTGGCCTTCCAAGTGTGAATTCTAAGTTAACCAATGATGACAAGGCACTAGACTCCAAGTTTTCTTTCATCTCACACATCTGGAGGCCACCCTTTGTTTCATCCCCCTAATTAAATATAATAATACTTTTATTAATAATTTTAATTACAAACATTTTTAATTTTAAATCAACTATTAAAATTGATTCGACAGTTTTAATTTTTATACCTTGGAATCATGTGCATTAAAATAAGAATTTGCCAAAGCTTCAGCTATTGTTGATTTATTGTTGTCCCTTGTCTCAATTGATGATGTCCAAGAACCTCTGTTCACAAAATTAGCCATGATATCAGTACAAATATCATTAGATGTATATATTTAATGTTAGCAAAGCATTAACAAAATTTCTATATGCTTTCACATCATGATTGTGTAATTGAAAATGATAATTCTATACATTGCAAATGCATTTTCATATTTTCCACTTTAAAAATATTATCCAAACTCATATAGAGGCAACAAACTATGAAGAAGTAAATAATAAAAAGCATCCGAACGTCATTTGAAAAAAAATTCAAAACAAAGTAAAGAAAAACATTCTAATTGCAAGCTTAAAATATCGTTTTGTCTCTTTGTTATCACATTTTTCCACTTCTCGCTCCCTGTAAAATGGTTGATAACTATTTTTCCAAGGTATTGAAATAAACTTCAAAATGACTCAATTTTGACCATGGAGTAGAAAGGGGTGCCAGATATGGCAAAATATGTTTTTTCAATTAACTTTATTCCATATTCGACTATGGTTTTGCTAAATCAGAAAAGGGCAAGCATTGAATCTGCAGCATGAAATAATGAGAGCATAGAATAAGCATCAATTCAACATTGGAATAAGATTTTTCAAAAATATAAAAAAATATTACTCGATTCTTTGATGTTTTGTTGATTGTCTAATTCTATCGGCCAACACAGTCCAGCCAAACATTAATGGCTCCATGAACTATAAAACCCCATTAGATTATTAATTAAATATACATAAAAAAATGTAGTATTGATATTTGAACCAAAGGACCTTGACTTTTTTTTACCAGACATTGGGATCAAGACAATTAACAATCTGACGGATATGAATATACTACTATTTGTGCAGGATTTTAAGTGAATCACCTAGAAAAAGAAACCCTAGTCCAATTCAATTTACTCCTTTACTTAACATCTACTTGTGTACTACTACTACTACTACTACTACTACAACATACTAGTGTCTATTGGAGTATTTATTTTTTAAATTTAACGGATACACAACATGTTGGACCGAAAATTTCATCATTAATAAGTGTAAGTTATGTTTATTCGTTCTTGTATTTTTTTCATTGATTTTATGTGTCATAGAATATCCTTTATAGCTTTTCTATTACTTAATTAGCTGAGAATTAAACTTAGTTTCTGAGAAAAAAAAAAAAGCTTTCTGACCATGGGCAAAAAAGTTTATATTTTATCCTCGTATTTGGCTTACCACGAAGATTAATGAAATTTTTTTAATATCTTTTTTAAGTTAAAAGGATTTTCTTATTTTTGTCTTTTGTAATATATTTTTCTTAGTTGGAGTACTAAATAAATTTGTTAAATATAATACCAAAAAATGCACGTTATGTAAAAATGAAATTAAAGGTTTAACTATAATAAGAATCATTTTCAAACTATAAACTGCTTGATCTAAGATACTTTTATATCATATCAGGCTACTACATAATCCAAACGTGTAAGATTACTAACATGCATGAGAATTAAAAAGAAGCATTGATTCACCTTATTAAAGGGTTTTGTATGGGTGAAATAGGTGAACAAGGTCTTTTAATTGTATCAGCTTTTCCACCACATACTCCTTCTCCTACATTCGAACCCATGTCCATATGGCCTTGACCACCTGCAATGATCAAACAAATTCAATTCAACCTATTTTCAATTTGATTAAACTCCAAAACTGCAATAAATCACAGCGTTACTGTCATCACATTTTGAAAATGACAATGATCTCTATCTTGAGTAAACAAAACAAATGGAGTACTGATGTGAAATTTAAATTAAATACAATGGACCTCGGAAAGGAAAAATTTTAAAATTTTACCTGATCCTTTGTCAGTGCTCTTCACTGTTCTATACATCTGCATGAAAATTGAAAACCCACACAAAAATTAAAATAAATTTGATTCCACATTGCAAAGATTACCCTTTAGATGCTCTTTCGTCCTTGCGCTTATTGTTTCAACTCCACAATAAATGAGCCATATATGGCAAAAGGAAAATGGATTTACAGTACAGATACATGAATTGACCATATACAAAAACTGTATAAAATAAAAACAACAATGGGAATATTGAGTATATTTCAAATCTGTACCTGTAAATGACTCTTCACATGAGCTAGGGTTAGATCCTTAACATTCATCAGTTCCAGTACTGATTTAGGCGTTGCTCCTATCAATCACATTGAACCAAAATTCAATTTCAGTATGATCAAATGAATTAAATTTAGTTTTAGTTTTGAGATTAATTATACTTTCATGGCCGCCGAGAAGCTGAACGGCGTGAACGAAATGGGCATGGAGAGTAGTGGTCCATCGCATTCTCGGAGCTCTGACACTTCTTTTAACTCCGGCCATCATTCTCCCGTTTCTTTTGAAGTCTCTGCCGTATATATGTGGCTGATAGTTGTGATGGTGGTAAATAGTGTCGTTTCTGGGAATCTTCAGACTATGAGGATTCAAATCCGCCATTTCAAACCCTAAACTCAAACTTGGCTCGTTAGGAGTATTGCCGATCTTGTTGTAGCTAAAAAAACCGTTTTCATGGCTCAAATCGCTGCCGCTACCGCTGCTGGCGGAATCTGTAGCTGAATCGGAAGCTAAAGGCGGACTGATCTGCAACGAAAGATCAGGAAAAGGTGTTGTGATTCTCGGCATTGAATTGGAATGAGAGAACATGATTGGGATCTAAAGAAAGGCAAAAAAGGAAAGTGGGGAAACGAAAGAATGGAGAAGGGATTAAAATGATTAAATCATGATGAGGTTATGATAAGAGAGTAGGCTAGGGAGGGGTGTAGGGGGAAAAGTAAAAAGAAAGTTGCAGAGGGTATAAGAATGGAAAAGGGAAGAAGAAAGTAAACAGAGGTTTATTGTAGTAATTAATGGAAAGGTAGGGAAAAGGGGAAGTTGTATTATCAAGTAAGGATTTGCAGAGGGGAATTGAAAAGGGAAGTCTTGCAGAGAGAGATATAATGGTGGAATTTTTGGATTATGGATTCCATTGAAAAACAAAAGCATTTATAAGGCCAAAAATATAAAAAGTGATTTAATTTGTTCCATCAATGTTATGAATCTAATTAGTTTGAGTTTTTAATATTGTCATTTTTCTTTCCTCAACCATAAGCTAACATGTGACATAAAAAATGCAAAGTGATGCATTTTTTATAAATTTAAAAATTTAAGAAGAGCGAATATGCATTTTGTGACAAGTTCACTTGTTTTTGTGTAACATTGATGGATTGTGACCCATTAATAATCGATTAGGTTTTTTTTATCTAAATCAATAAAAAAATTATTACAATATTAAGTACCAATTTATCATTCGCATTTCGCAACAAGTTTTTTTAAACAACAAATATAATTTGTATAAAAAAATTACCTAATTAATATGAGTTGAATTATGAAAAAAAGTTGTAAAATAAACTGATAATTTAAATTAATAAAAAAGAGTTAAAATTAAAAGAATAAAGTGACTATTGATATTTATTTTATTTACTGCTAGCTTGTTCCAATAATTTGGATGGTTGTCTTAGACAATAAAATTAATTATAGTTTAATTACTGCTGTAAATCAAGATTATCATGTTACAGACACATGATGTTGTATAAGACTAGTTTTGGAAATAAACATAATTATTTATGATGATTATACTACACATGTTTACTTCACGGTATGGTTAAATTATTACAAGTATAACTCCACCAAAATTTAAATTGTCAACCACGTAATTCAAGAGTCTTGGTGACTATTAGTTTAGGTTAAGTGCAACTTAATTATGAGAGATATCATAAATATAAACATAAAAAATGAAATTAAGGGAATTAAATTAAATGATACCTTAACAATTGCCGTAAACCGACCATTATTGCCAGCTCTCGTCCAGTCAAACAAGTGCTAAATTTATGTAAGAACATATATGTCCACCGTATAATTACACCATTTCTAAATCTATAGTCGCTCGACTGTGTAAATTAAGCACGCACGTATGAAGCATAATTGCCAATTAAAATTGAGCTGTACACGTGCAAAGGCCAATTAGGGGAGGAATAAGAGAGAGGGTGTCAGAAAGGGTGGGGTGCCCGGCGACACTAGGGTCGCCCACCCACATGCTATTTGATTTTTTACTATTATAATTCATTTTTAGTACTGCTGTTATCATCGTTACCCCACGCGCTTCTATTCAGTTGCCCCCTCATCATACAAATTACAATAGTCAAAGCTTTGTTGAGTTTGCTGTGTGTATCCTAGTTCCCATGCAAATTATGCATCTTTCGTTCTTTCTTTCTCTTTCACCCTACCACGTCTTTCCCTTTAATGATTTGTAAAGGTTAAATGCATACTTGCCCCCCTGAACTTGATTTGTTTTACCACTTGCCCACCTGAACTTTCACTTGTCTTCTTCAGCCCCCTCAACTTGGCAATAATGCACTCCACAGCCCCCTCAACTTGGCAATTATGCACTTTACAGCCCCTTGAGTTAAATCACATATTAAACATCTATAAGTACATTAATTATAGACATCTGAATCACCCATTAAAAATGAGGACCCTTATAAACATCTCAATTACCATTCAGCTCAAGGGGCTGTAGAGTGCATAATTGCGAAGTTGAGGGGGCTGTGGAGTGCATTATTTCCAAATTGAGGGGGCTGAAGAAGACAAGTGAAAATTCAGGGGGACAAATGGTAAAACAAGACAAGTTCAGGGGGGCAAGTATGCATTTAGCCATTTATAAATGATCCCATGCTACTTTTGAAGTAAGTGAATCCTTTGTATTTGAAATAAATACAACTAGGTAAATTTAAAAAATATATTAATTTCCTAGCTATTTTCTACTATAAAAGCATCCACCTCTTTTTTTGGAATTAACATTTTTAATGGAATCATATTCATGTTAAAAGTTTGTAAATTTAAAATTTAAAAAGAAAAATTAATCCATTTCGAAAAATTAAAGTTCTAAATGGACCGTACATTTTTTTTCTTCTAGTTTAATCATTTTGCAATGACAAAGTACACAATTAGCGCTGCTACTTCCTTATATGTTATCCTTTTCACCGTGACACACAAAATATGAAAATTTTTACAATTTTCAACAACAATGGTGAAGTCAGTTATCCACTCAACGCCTTGTGCTGTCTCATAGCATACTTGTCAATTAACATAGTATCTAATTTTAGTTGACACCGTAGCTTCAAACCTTTACAACCTTTACATGAGAGAGAAAGAATGCTTTTGTTACAAAAAATATAATTGAATAAATATGACTTGTTAAATTTAGGGTAAATTTAAAAAAAGTACTGTGTGATTTCACTTATTTTCAAAATGGGGTATGAGGAATTTTTTTTGCAAAAAAGGGTCTGTGGTTTCAAAAAATTTGCAAAAAGAGGATTTTCAATATTAAATCATGTCAAAAAATGGGTATATGTGTTCATTTTTATCTGAATTTTTGCGGGATGGTTAATAAAAATACAATACACGTCAGTGATAAAATTTGTAATTTTTTTAATATTATAACTATTTTTTTAATAAAATTATGGTAACAAACTTCAAAAATTCATAAAAAAATAAAAAATATCCAAAAATTACTCAAATTATGACGTATAATTTTAAAATAATAAGGTTAAATTATTAGAATGTTGAATTGTTTAAAATATTTAACGTAATACTATTATTTTGAAACCACATACCCATTTTCGCAAAAATTTTGAAACCACTGTCCCCTTTTGCAAAAAAAAAAAA
>CAOJBI012457111.1:0-10678 GCA_948277035.1 Euphorbia corollata
GCCAATGATATAGAGCTAGAGTTAGATTTATTAATTTATTGTTAGTCTTGATATTCATTTTCTTAATATCTGAGTAATTAATATCATTCTACTTTAGCTATTTATTTATTTTTATGTAATTTCTTAATCAATAAAGAGCTAGATTTATATTTCATGATTGTCAAATCTGTGGTTGCGTAGTCTTAATTGCCAGCTTTAGTACCCTATTAGTAATTTGTTTTTTCCTAGTATTTGTGACATTAAAATCGCTTTTAATGGTGGTGGTGGTGGTTAAATAGAATGTTGTTAACTCTATGTTTCTATTTACATTTGTACTTTGAATGTTTAACATTACATCTTAAGTTTGATGTTTATTTTCTTAAGAATTCTATTTTTTTAGTATTAAACATTGAAACAATTTGATTTTTTATAATATTTAATGGTTTAAAGATTTTTGTTATACGAAACTTCAAAAATATTTACATATTATTTATTTTAGTGGGGAAATGGGGAATACCCGATACTCGATGGAGAATACCCGATAAGGAAATGGAGGAAAAATTATACCCGAATCCTTAATGGGTATGGGTATGGAGATTATTTTTTCCCCGAAACCTTAATGAGTATGTATATGGGGAATGCATTACCCACCCGTTAAGACCCGTTTTCAACCCTAGGGTTGATTATTTCAAACAATGAAAGCAGTATTCTTCCCGGTTTTTAATTCTAATCATTTCATACTTTTCATTAAAATAATAAAATATTTTAAGGCAATGCTTAAATGATTAAAGTATCCATTTTACTTTATTATAAAATTTTCTTTTTTATTAATTACCAATTTATAATTTCATTTATACTTGATCTCTATTCTTGTAAAATCAGAAAAAATTGTCAGTAGCTACAATTATATTCTAAAACGATAAGTGAAAAGAATCAAAATAAAAAGTGTATAATGACTATGTAAGAAAACAATACTCCATCGGTTACATTGTATAACATTTTAAAGATCAAATACATAAATATCCTCCTCAACTTAGCACAAACAGTCTCATATCACCCTCAAGTTTAAAAAGGTCTAGTTATCCCTTCATGTTAGCAAAAACGGATCATTTAACCCTCTCAAACTCATTACACCAGTGATAAGTGAAAAATAACACCACAATTATATGCAAAATGGAAATAAAAATGTTTAAGTTAAAATCAGTTTTTAGCAAGATCTTCTGTTTTTCCAGGTTTCTGCAGTTTTGATGAAGACCTTCAATTCTGGGCAGAATACTCAATTTGTGCGAAAAAATCAAGCAAAGTAATGGTCAAAGCATGAGTGGACACTTGGGCAGCGTGGAGCTTGGGAGGAGAGTTGAGGATTTTGAGAAGAGGATGTTTTAAGTATTATTTTAATGTTGCACTTTTTAGGAACTAATTTTTAATTATTTTATTTGAACATTTTAAGTTAGTGGAGAATATTCTCCTTGTTTCTAGTTCCCTAGATACTTTAGTTTATGGGGATGGAGTAAACGTTTTATGCTCCATCTTCTTCTTGTTCCAGCATCATTCTATCTATCTAATCAATCGACCATTGTTGTTCTTGAACACCAATTTTTCTTTTTATGAAATTTATCATGTTTTCTACAATGTGTAGTGAGTAGTTCGTTAAACAAGCAAGACTTGCCCTTAAGTGGCAGTCTAAGGGGCTTCACCACGTGCATTGTAATGTATATTCATCTACTTTACTGATTTGTGTTGTGTGAATGCAAGCCTCATTTCTTATCTTAAGAGTAGAGTTAGTATGGACCGAAAGGTGATCTAATTCTATGGAAAACATTCACACACATATAAAGCTGCTTTCTTGTTACCGATTTTCGGAAAATCCTTCCTAAAAAGTTGGTGTTTCTCTGATCCTTGAACATGAAAGACCCAACAATTTATGTTTCTCCTTTTCCTTAAAATTTGGTTCTTTTATGCTAGATAGACCAACAATCTTCATTTTCTTTTGGCCTAATACATGATTTCCCCCCTGAACTTGTCCCCATACACCAACTGCTCCCCTGAACTTTGAAAAACACCTAGTTGCCCCTTGAATTTGCAAAAACGCACCGGTTAACCCCCTCAACTTGTAAAAAAACATCAATTTGCCCCCTGATTGCCACGCGTCAACTTCTTGTGGAGAGAGAAAAATGAAAGTCAAACCAACCAGAATGTGACACGTGATATCTAGGGGGCATATTGATGCTTTTTTATAAGTTGAGAGGGTAATTGGGTGCTTTTCAAAGTTCAGGGGGGCAGTTGGTGTATGGGAACAAGTTCAGAGAAAAAATCATGTATTAGACCTTTTCTTTTCAGGGAAAGGGCTAAATCATTGTTCTCTCAAAAGAAAAACAATTAATGACTTTCCTCATTGTTTCATGTGAGGTGTATCTCTTTCAAAACTAATGAATTATCTACTTTCGCTAACACTTAGCAGATTTTTTTCAGAACAGGCATCTACAATAAAGTGGTATGAAAAGCATCAAGATGAATTGTGCGAAAAAAAAAATACCAGATATGAATCATGTTTTAAAAATATAAATAAAAAGAATAAAATATCCTGAAGGTTTGTATAAAAGAGCAGTTTAAGATAGATTCATTTTTAAGAATTAAAAAAAATAAATAGAAAACGAGTATTTACTCTTCTGAATGAGATACTTTCACTAGCAAGAAATTGTGCAATACAATCAAGATCATTACTACACACAAGTTAACACTAAAATATTAACAGCCATTGGAAGAGAACTAAAACCCTGAAATATGGGTTTTAATTTGGCTCACAATTACTAAGAAGCACTCGTCACATTAATTTTTGTAATAACAACAGTGAATGAGACCCATTCTATTGAACTTGTTGAAACTAAATTAAAATTATTTTTGTGTGCAGTTATAATTCTACTGACTGTATACCGACTAATATCCTCCTTTAACATGACAAAAGATGTTCAAAATCCAAGCTTTTTACTAACTTTGGATTCAAACGACATACATTCCCAAATCATTACAAACTCTCAAGAAAACTACAGATTCGGAAGATATGCTCTTCAAGCAATCGTATCTGTTCGAATTACAGCTAGACAAAAAGAAGCAAAGGCAATGAGCAATGACACGAGACATATGCTGCACATTTCCTGGCATACCTATTAGTTCAGGCTTATATTCATTATATAAGTAACCTGACAGTCAGTGAACTTATATTCTAAAAATTACACGGATACTGGGGTTCTATCTGTCGAATCAACTTTCGTGGGTATCTGCTGCTTGCAACCTAACATTTTGTTTATCGCACCCACATATGCTTTCACACTTGAAACAACAATATCCATTGAAGCACCAGATCCACTAGCAATCCCGAAAAAACAACAAAAAAAATGAACTTTTTATATATGAATAACTGGTTACCTGAAAACAAAATCCAGACAAAAAAGTTAAACACAAAGGTTATGTATTGCTGTACCTAAATGAACGCCGAACTGATTCATTTGTCAATGCATGAGTAGGGGTGCGATTGTTTTCTCCACGAATTAAAACACGTGTAGTGGCTATTGCATCAATGCCTTCAGAAACAGCTGTCATGGAGTATTCAAGGAGTTCGACTGGCTCCTGCAAATATAGGAAACAAGATGTCTAAGAAACACTACTTTCTACTAAAGAACAACAGCTTGAGGAAAATCTAAGGGCCAGTTTGGGAGTGCTTTCCCAGACTTTTTTCCGAAAAGCTCAATTTTCAAGCTTTTCAAGGCTGCTGTCTTGAAAAGCTAGGTAGCACGGAAACGGAAATAGACACCGCGAAACGCCATTTTTTAAAAAAATTGGCTACGAAACTTGTGGGAAACGTTTCAAGCATCAGTTTCCGAAACGAGGAAACACCAGTATTTAGGGGTTTCCGTGCTACCTAGCCGAAAAGCTTTGGAAATTAATAGCAAACAGTTCATGATTAATCAGTATTAAAAGTCAAAATGTGTAGTTCTAAAAGTTTGTAAGTAGGACTTTTCGTGAGAGCAGCTCAAACAGCAATCCCAAACAGGCCCCAAGTCTAGGCATGCAACAAAAGTAGAAGTGACTATATGATAAAATTAAGTTTGTGGTCAACCTTTACAATGAGATCAATAGCCTTGTATCCTGCATCTACTGGCCCAGTTCCAACACAACAAGCAATGTGCTCCTCACCTTTGGCATCAATAAGTTTCACTGTTGCAGTAGAAAGACCAAGTGTACCGCAAGTAACCTATGCATTCATATCAGTTAATAGGGAGGATAAAGCAAAATTATCAATTACATGATTCAACATAATATACAAATTTACCTGCACATCTAATAGCTTCCATAAAATTTCTGGCTGAAAAACTTCATCTGATACTAAGGCTATTAGGTCAGCATCAGTAACCCTCTGCAGCATGTAAAATTTAAGAATGAGACATTATAAATCTAAATAAACAAAAGGAGAAAATAATAATTCCACAAGAAAAAGCCTTCAACTCATGCTCCAAGTTATAAACCAGAATATTATTAAAAAACAATGTACATTTTCATATTTGAGACTTGAGAGTAAGATACACAGGTATTGCATAACAAAGTTCATAGTATCTTGTTTTGGGCTCTCATATTTTGATTTTAACCCAACCAAATACCAAATACAGTTTATAATTAGCTGGATTTGGTCAATCCAACTATTCTGAGGTCAGAGAGTACATGAAGAAATTCATACTCCGTCGTAACAAAAGCAAAGGCAATAAAAAAAATTGTACTTATATTACAGGAACTGATCAGCTATTCATCTTCACCTTCTTTTGTTCAGCTACTGCCTTGAAATGCCAAAAGATACTAACAAGTTGCTCATCATTCAACTCGTAACCCAGCTGAAAGCATCAAGGAGAAAGTGAGTGACAAAGTATAGCAAAGAGGGTATTTAATCAATCCTAACACGCACTAATCCATGTTTTACCTCTTTCAATCGATCTTTCAGAGCATGTCGGCCACTTTACGAACACATGAAAAGAATGAAAACAAACATGAACATATAAGATGTTTTTAAAAATAGTAAAAACCAATGGAACCTGACATATAACGTAATGACAGTACAGTAATGACCATAACTGAACCAAAAAAAATCTAAATGTCATATGCTTATGAATTATATTTAAAAAATGTCTTGAAGTTGCGCATACTGTTTATAGATGGACAGAGGGTCAAACTAACAAAAGAAACTAGCTTCCAAACAAGATATAGTAATGCTAGGAACCTAGGAGTATTGCCAGAAAGTTTAAAAGAAAGAGTTCACTAATAACGCATTCATACAAATAAGAGAAAACCAACAAATTCGATAAATAGGATCAAGCTTGGAAGGAAAAAATGGAGACATGAAACAGAGATATAATTTGAAAGTGGCCATAGATTTGAGAAAGAAGTTCCACAGAACAGTTAAATTTTACCTATATCTAAGTTCATGATAAGACCTTATTTCAAATAGTAACAATTACTAAAATCAGTAAGATACACAATTCGTGAAAGCATGTCAATATTTATTTTTAAAAAAATTTCCTCAAAATGGAAAGAAAAATCTCCAATCCGGGACGTGACTTGAACCTGGGACCTCTAAAATCCACAGTTTCCATCCACTAGGCCAAGACCTCAGTCACATATCAATATTGTTAGGATACATGGCATAAATAGGGAAGCAATAAATTTTCCCTACAATCATTCTTATGAATCACTCCTGGAATTACATCCATATAGAAGTAATTTTAAGATTGAATCTAGGAGTGATTTATGGGAGTGAATGTAGGGAGAATTTATTTCTTTCATAATTTACATTCTATCCTTGTGTATATGTAACATCTCAAAACAAAACAAATTACAAATTATTCAAATTGCAGTCTTGATATTTAACATGAACCAAGGGAGTAGCTTTAAAATTTGGCCTCCGCTTCCCCAATCTTAAAAGGTGGGAAGTCTATTTGCTTTCAGTATAACAGTAGGTAATCACAAATGTAGTCTCTTATGGATTGACGCAACAATCATCCCAGCATCAAAGAAGCATGCATACCTGAGTTTTCCAAGGACTATCCCAGCACTATTGGTGCGCTCTAGCCCAATATCTTCGGGTGACATAATCTCATATGTACCTCTATGTTTTAGCATTCCATCCTAGAGAGTAGAATGAATAAAGTGAATGAATTGTCTCATTAAACGTGTAATAAAAGGTAACTTACTAAAAAAATAATAAACAAGATTTATTTTTCAGCAAGACATGAGATTCAAAGCTAAACAATTCGAACATGACAACTGATGCAACTTACAAGTATGATCTAACTCCGTATGAATAACTACAATGTCAGAATTGCATTACATAATCAATATACTTAAATAAAACAGACAAAAACTAATAAACCAAATGAATTAACAATGTTCAATTTAAAAAATCCAATAATGGAAATTAAGAACTCAAGCCGCTCACAACAGTAAAATTGCAATGCCATCAAGGAAAGATGACCTCATCAACCTGATTTTTCAGAGTTAAATAATACCAACCTGGTGAATGCCACTTTCATGAGCAAAAGCATTAGCTCCCACAATAGCCTTGTGTGGTTGCAAATGCAATCCAGTGTACTCCTCTACCTAAAAGAATCAATTTTAAGGAAACAACATGATAAAAAGCAAGTTCAATAAAAACAAGAACATAAATTGAACATGAGAAAAGTTGATCAGGAGTTACCATCTTGCTTGCCATAGTGATATGTCTATGGTTGATACCAGTATAAAGACCTCCTAAAACATGCTCCCCTCGACACTTTATGGCCATTACAACCTACAATCAAATTTCTTTTATAATGTCAAAATTTGTAGTGCATGACATATGACAGACAGTGGCCTATAGAAAATTGTTTCATAGCATGCCAAAGAAACCAAGTCCAAATAACCTAAAGCTTTTAAGACTTTAACATAGCACAGGGTACCAGTCACAAAAAAATCCAAATTCCCAAAATTTTGGTTGGTCACGATTTCAAACAATGCAATTAAAAGGGGGAACATAAACCACCAGATCAATATCATCAAAATAAACCAGAAATGAAGCCTTATGAGAGATAAGATATTAATCAGTAGGGATAGGTCGGGGTGCACTAACATCAAACAAATGTACCAACACATATGCTGAGAATGATCTGCTACATTCTTAATGACATTACAGTATGCCGCTGCGAACAAGATGTCTTTATTAGCATCTCAATATTTATCATTTTTTTAATAGATGACAACAAGCATAAATTAGAAATCAGAAGTTCACTCTGAAGTGCATTTCACTGCCTCTA
Organism: Euphorbia corollata; assembly: GCA_948277035.1. Lineage (NCBI taxonomy): Eukaryota > Viridiplantae > Streptophyta > Magnoliopsida > Malpighiales > Euphorbiaceae > Euphorbia > Euphorbia corollata. The sequence continues at coordinate 7,314 of CAOJBI012457111.1, forward strand.
AGGGTAAAATTGGCTGGTTTGGTTGGAAAGGAGTGTGGCACTTAATGAAGGACAAGACAAATGTTTAAGAGTGTTTTCCACATTATTCCCATGTCTAGCTTAACATCAGATTCCTTTTTTTCTTCAGAAGACTACAAGGAAAAGTTAAGTTTTCTAACTGCTTTCATCTCTTCGAGAAGTTGGTAAACCTATTTTATGGTGCACTTTCATGAATTAAAAGCTTGATTTTTATGATGAGAGAAATAAACCATCTATGGCACCTCATGTTTTTGCACAAAGTATATACCCACCTCCTCAAGTGAGGCATTTCCAGCTCTTTCACCAATGCCGTTGATTGTTACTTCAACTTGTCTGGCACCTGCATATGCCCCCTGTATTTAGTAAAAGCACAGATGTGAGCACTTCCCTTGCATGTCAACATGCATTAGCCAGAGATTGAAGAGCAACGACATACTGCTAAAGTGTTGGCTGTAGAAAGTCCAAGATCATTATGGCAGTGAGTTGAAATGATAACATTTTCAATTCCAGGAGTATTGGCCTTTATATCAGCAATCAACTGTCCAAATTCATTAGGCAGACTTATACCAACAGTATCGGGTATGTTCAGAGTCGTTGCACCAGCCTTTATTACTTCGCCCAATATATAATACAAGAAATCTCTCTCGGATCTGGTAATACATTTTGCAAAGGTGCACACAAGCAATACATAATAAATTTTCAACACTTGGAGGAAAGACATTCTAGTCATGGGAGCATATCATGCAACAATGTAAAAATAACATACAAGTCACCTATTAACGTGGAAAAAAATCCAAAATGAATTTTGAATATAAGAAAATAATTTGCAAATGAACCACTGCTCAGCTCTTTGATCATCAGTCATGGCGAACAAGAAAATAGAACCGCCATATATAGAATTATGGCATCTCATCCCCTTTTCTATTATCATCATTATTTTCTTCTCAATCGTTTCTGCATGGTCTTCTTCTCAAATCTTCTTTAGCTTTCTTTAAACCATGATTATGTCCCATCACTTGGGAGAAAAAGCGTTTTTTTGTGATAGAACTAATGGACCATTTGATGCAGAGACGGTAATCCCATCACTTGCTTTGAAGGAGACCCAACTCTTATCAAACAAGACTTAGAAATGCAAAAATTTCTCCTTTTTCTTCTAATACTTTACGTGTGATTTAATGAGCACTCTGCATCCATAGAAATTTGCATGGACGGCATAGAAAAAGTATCGAAACATGATATTTTGCCTCATAACCAAGTAATTAGTTTAGTTGTCAAAACCAGAATCAACTGGTTTGGGTGAGAAAACATAAAGAAGTCTTTAATCAAGTTGGTTTATCTTTCAATTTGTGTATGAGAGACTTAAAAGTTCCAAAATAGCTATATGTAAGTCCAGTTTTGAAAGTACACAGACGAGACTATGGAATGCGAACGAAAATGGTCCAGGATTCTTATCCCATTTCCATTACACCGCCCATTTGGAACAATATATCTTTCAAAAAATGAATTTTACTATCACAAAATCTTGTTTGAAAAGGAATTCATTTCTTAATAAAACAAGCTAACTTCAAAAAATAGAACTAGATCGGTAGAAATAATTCCATATTCAAAGTTCGTACCTGCCGGCATCCTCGGGGCTAAATTCCACATCATCACAACCCAAACTTCTGGCAAATTTGACCATACTTCTGGCAATCTCCACAACCTCCTCTTTACTCTTCCTGAGCTTATACTGCATGTGAATTTCGCTAGTGGCAATAAAAGTATGAACCCTTGGCCTCTTAGCGTACTTCACAGCTTCCCATGCAGTCCTAATATCCTTCTCATTACATCGAGACAACCCACAAATGACAGGCACGTAGCCGTCCTCATCCACGGCATTGCCAATTTCCTTAGCAATCGTCTTAACAGCTTCAAAATCTTCATTTGAAGCCGCCGGGAATCCAGCCTCAATTATATCGACGCCAAGCTTGGCGAGCTGGCGAGCAATGTCAACCTTTTCCTTGGCGGTGAGAGTGGCACCGGGGGATTGCTCGCCGTCACGGAGAGTAGTATCGAAGATGCGGACATATTTAGGGTCAGAAATCTGGTTAGGGATGTATTCAGGACGGTGGCTGTGAGAGGCGGGGGAGGCAGCTGATTGGGAGCAGAGAATGGTGGTCTTGAGGAGAGAATTGGAAGAGACAGAAATGGCAGGATTTGAAGGGAAATGAGTGCGCCTGGGGGTGAAATGGAAGAGAGAAGGAGAAGAAGAAGAAGAAGGGGGATTTGATTTTGATGTAATACGAGAGACAGAGAAATTGGGTGGAGCAGTAGAGATAGACGCCATTACAGAGGAAAGGAATGATAAACCCTAGAAAGAAAGGGAAAGATTTGTTAAGTGGTGCGAATTCGCTGCCCAAATAGCACATGGAACAGCGGCCGTTAATGTCAAACTTGTCGGCGGATGATCCGGATGGCACCTAACGGCTCAACATTGTTGCCAAATAATGTAACTGTCGTTGTTCAGACATGCTTTTCTACATTAGAAAACTGTTATGACGGAGATATCTTAATGTTTAGTTCTTTTGGTTTGTGATGAAATAGGTGGAATTTTGGTGCACAAAATTTAAAATTTTGTTTGATTTGGCTTGTGACAACAAAAGTGGTGAAACACTTAAGCACTGTCACTATCTCATTCCTTCTACCACTCGGGCAACTTATTGTAATTATAGTAAGTGGTTAATAGTATGATTTTGTGGGACTGAACAGATGCCGAATTTGCGAAGGGTTAAAAGGATAAAGTTGGGCTGACTGTAAAGTTGATCATTTGCTTGATGTGAAGATGAGTATTGATGAGGAGTTATGCTCCTTATACACTTGTCCTACGACTTGTGGGTCTTTATTTGTCTTATTGAGTCCTTCTGTTGTATCTGAGCTTTCTAGCTCTTTGTCTCATAATTTATTTACAAAGGGCTAAATGCATACTAAGCCCCCTACACTTGGCTTGGTTCATCACTTGCCCCCCTCAATTTACACTTGTCCACGTCAACCTCCTCAACTTGGTATTTATGCATTCCAAAGCCCCCTAAACTTGGCTTGGTTCACCACTTGCCTCCATTAACTTACACTTGTCCACTTCAACCCCCTCAACTTGGCATTTATGCATTCCAAAACCCCCTGAAACTGAAAAATCATTAGAGATAAATATAAAATTGAATACATTTATCACAATAAAAGTTTTAATGGTGTGAAACTGAAAAATCTGAGTAAATTTTTTCACTTCATATTTTGAGAACTATCGAATTATTTAAGATAAAGTAATGGTGCAAATTAAGATAAATGTCACTTTGATATTGTTGCAAAATTAA
>CAOJBI012457436.1:0-10096 GCA_948277035.1 Euphorbia corollata
GTAGAACTTCAGGCCCTGGTACGGCCCCTCGTTGACCACCGCATCGTCGGCCACCCCGGCAGCGGCTTTTTGCGTGGCGAAGTAGGCGCCCAGGTCGCGCATGTCCTGCGCGGTGAGGTCCTTGACGAACGGCACCATCACCGCCGACATGCCGGTATTGCGCTCGCCGCTGGCGATCAAGGCGACCTGGTGCGCCACGTAGCGCTCGGTCTGGCCGGCGATGCGCGGGTACATGGCCACCGCCGGATTGCCGTCCGGGCCATGGCAGGCCGCGCAGGCGGCGGCCTTGGTCTGACCTGCCTTGGCATCGCCCCAGGTGGTCTTGGACAGGTCCACCTCCAGCGGGGCAATGCGCACCGGCGGCGGATCGGGGATCGGCGTGACCGCCGACTGCGCAAACGCCACGGCGGCGATGACCGGCACGGCGAGGGCGGCGAGGACTAGCACACGAGCATGGCGCATCAGCTAAAGCTCCGTATGGACCCGGCCCGCGCGCGTTGGGTGCTGGCTGTGGCAGGCGTGCTTCGATTATCGACACGCCTTTGCGCCAGGGTCAACGAACAGTGCAGCAAAACCGTCAGGCCCCGAACGTGCGATCCTAGGGAGATGTCGCTCCTTATCGAACAAGCCCGCTACCACCTGTCCGCCCACAACGCCCGGCAATTGCCCGACGATGGCGGCTACGAGGTCGCCTTCGCCGGCCGCTCCAACGCCGGAAAATCCAGCGCGCTCAACGCGCTGACCCGCCAGAACGCACTGGCGCGCGTGTCCAAGACCCCCGGCCGCACCCAGCAGCTGGTGTTCTTCCAGATCCAGCCCGAGCGCTATCTGGTGGATCTGCCCGGTTACGGCTACGCCAAGGTGCCGCAGGACCTGCAGGCGCACTGGCAGGCCTTCATCGACCGCTATTTCCGCACCCGCGAAGCCCTGCGCGGGCTGGTGGTGGTGATGGACATCCGCCATCCGCTCAAGGATTACGACCTGCAGATGCTCGGCTATGCGGCCGAGCGCGGCCTGCCCGCGCATGGTTTGCTGACCAAGGCCGACAAGCTCGGCCGTGGCCAGCAGATGCAGACGCTGCAGAAGGTCAAGAAGGAAGTGACCTCGCGCTTCGGCGACAGCGTGACAGTGCAGACCTACTCCGGCGAGTCGCGCCAGGGCGTGGACGAGTTGCGCGGCATCGTCGGCGGCTGGCTGGGCCTGGACGTCGCGGCGCCTGCCGCGGAGTGAGCCGGGCCGGGCCTGGCGCATGACGCCTGGCCTTCAGAGCATCAGGACGGCGAGCCAGGGCTCGCCGTTTTTTCATTGCGGCACCGCGCCGAATTCGGTCGGCACCCAGGCGAACGCCTTGCCCTCACGGCGCACATGACCCAGCCCCGGGAACGGCAGATGCGCGCCGGCCACCCACCAGCGGCCGTCGGCGGCCTGCGCCAGCAGGCGACGCCGTGAGGCGATCGCCTTGCTGCGGTCGCTGTCGGCCTCGAACGAGGCGTCCGGCCGGGCAAACTGCACCGCGTGGTAATGCAGCACATCGCCCCACACCAGCACCGTGTTGCCGGTGCCACCGTCGAAGCGATAGGAGACATGGCCGGGCGTGTGGCCCTGGCTGTCCAGCGCGGTGATGCCGGCCGGCAATGCGCTGATGCCGGGCTGGAAGCGGCGCAGCCGACCCTGGGCCTGATACGGCGCCACCGCTGCGCGTGCCAGCGGGAAGGCGAACTGCAGCGTCGGCGCGGCACCGGCCTCCGAGGCCGGATCCAGCCAGTACGCGGCATCGGCCTCCGACAGCCACACCGTGGCGTTGGGAAAGGCCGGCCTGCCCTGTGCATCGAGCAGCCCGCACAGGTGGTCCGGATGCGCGTGGGTGAGCAGCACATCGTCGATCTGGGCGGGGTCGTAACCGGCGGCGCGCAGGTTGCTCAGCACCTGACCCAGGCCGGGCCCCAGGCACTGCGCGGTGCCGGTATCGACCAGGCTGAGGTGGCTACCGTCCTGGATCAGATAGGCGTTGACTGCCGTCTGCAGCCCCTTGCCGTCTTCGGGCACGTAGCCCTGCGCGAGCAGGCGGTCGCGCTCTGCCGGGGCCACGTTGGACAGCTGTTGCCGCGTCAACGCCACGCTGCCGTCGAACAAGGCGGTGACGCGCAGCGTGCCGATGCGCTGCAGATAGAAGCCGGGGACCTGTGCGTGGGTGGATGCGGGCGCAGCGGCGTGCGCCTGCGTGGCGCTTGCGGCGAGCAACAGCGGCGCCAGCGGACGCAGGGCGGAAAAAACAGACATGAGCAACTCCAGGACAGGCGGCAACCGCCGCGGTGTCGCCATGCTGGCCGCGGCGACCTGCGCGATTCGCTCATTGCGCTGCGCGAAGCGCTCGCGTCGGCGATCTAGCGGCTATTGCCGATGCTGGCCGGATCCAGCCCGTAGCGCTGCTGGAAGCGCTGACTGAAGCTGCGGGTAGAGCGATAGCCGGCCCGCGCGGCCACGGTCTTGAGCGGCCAGCGCGTGCTGTAGAGCAAGGCCATGGCGTGCGCCAGCCGCGCGTCGGTGATCAGTTCGCGCAGCGAGCGGTGTTCGGCGGCCAGATGCCGGCGCAAGGTGGCGCCGCTGATGCCCAGGCTGTCCTCGATATCGCGCGAGCGCCACGCCCGCTGCGGTTGCGCGGTGATCAGCGTACGCACCTGCTCGGCAACGCTTGGCGCCGGCGGCAGCAACAGGCCGCCGTGGCCGCGGCGGCAGAGGGTGACGACCAGTGCGGCCAGCGCCAGGCGTGCTTCGGTATACAGGCCGTGCTGCAGCGCATCGCGCCATTGCCGCAGCGTCAGCGCGAAATCGATCGCCGGCAGTTGCGCGATGTCGGCGCCGGCCTCGGGTAGCGGCTCGTTCCACAACGCGCGTGCAGCGGCCAGCGCCTCTTCGCAGAGGGGGACCACCACGCTCAGGTAGAGCCCGGTCTGCGGGTCGGGCGTGTTGATCACATCGATGCGGCAGCGGCGCGTCACCAGGAACAGATCGCCCGGCACGAACTGCAGCGATTGGGTCGCGCTGCGCACCTGCTTGCGGCCCTGCAGCACCATCGCGAACTGCGCCTGGGTCAGATCCACCGAGCGCGCCCCGTGTTCGCGCCGCGCACTCACGCAGGCAAACCCCTCGGCGCGCTCGCAGTGCAGCAGGCTGGCCATCTGCGCGAGCAGGGCGTCGGTGGGTGTGGGCGCAACGGTCATGGCCGGGCGATGCTACAGGATCGCGGCTGCGCGGCTGCGGACGATCAAACGCCGTGGATCCGCGCCTGCGGGAAGTTGCGGGGGGCCAGTTTCAGCCTGGACGGTTGCGGCCTGCGGTGCCCTCCGTCACGCCCGGCCCCGGGTGCCGCGGTCACGCCAGCGCTTGCTGCCTGCCTCGGCCACGCCGTGCGCATGGATGGAAATCTCAGACCCGGCCGATGGCAGCAATTCTTTCCATGCCCTGCGGTTATAGTGCGGGCCTTGCGGTGGCAGGGGAGGACCCCCACATCGTTCCCCTAAATTTTTTTGCGAGCCTGCCCTTGTCGAGTCCCAGCCACGTTGCCGAAACGCCGATCACCGAACGCGCGGAGCTGGTCCAGGTGCTGGCCTCCGGCGAGAAGCCCAGCGCTGACTGGCGGATCGGCACCGAGCACGAAAAGTTCGGCTTCCAGCTCGACGACCTGCGCGCGCCCACGTTCGAAGGCGAGCGCGGCATCCAGGCATTGCTGACCGGGTTGACCCGCTTCGGCTGGGAGCCGGTGCAGGAAAACGGCCACACCATCGCGCTGCTGCGCGACGGCGCCTCGGTGACGCTGGAGCCGGCCGGCCAGCTGGAACTGTCGGGCGCGGCAGTGGAAACCCTGCATCACACCTGCGTGGAAACCGGCACCCATCTGGACGAGGTGGCGCAGGTGGCCGGCGAGTTGCAGCTGGGGTTCCTGGGCATGGGCTTCCAGCCCAAGTGGCGCCGCGATGAAATGCCGTGGATGCCCAAGGGCCGCTACCAGATCATGAAGAACTACATGCCCAAGGTCGGCTCGCTCGGCCTGGACATGATGACCCGCACCTGCACGGTGCAGGTCAACCTGGATTACGCCACCGAAGCGGACATGGTGAAGAAGTTCCGCGTGTCGCTGGCGTTGCAGCCGATCGCCACCGCGTTGTTCGCCGATTCGCCGTTCACCGAAGGCAAGCCAAACGGCTACCTGAGCTACCGCTCGCACATCTGGACCGACACCGACGCCGACCGCACCGGCATGCTGGACTTCGTGTTCGAGGACGGCTTCGGCTACGAGCGCTATGTCGATTACCTGCTCGATGTGCCGATGTATTTTTCCTACCGCGACGGCGTCTACGTCGATGCCAGCGGGCAGAGCTTCCGCGACTTCATGCAAGGCAAGTTGCCGGCACTGCCGGGCGCGCTGCCGACGCTGCGCGACTGGTCGGACCACATGACCACCGCGTTCCCGGAAGTGCGCCTGAAGAAGTATCTGGAAATGCGCGGCGCCGACGCCGGCCCGTGGGACCGCCTGTGCGCGCTGTCGGCGTTCTGGGTGGGGTTGCTGTACGACGACACCGCGCTGGATGCGGCCTGGGATCTGGTCAAGGATTTCAGCACCACCGAGCGCCACGCGCTGCGCGACGGCGTGCCCAAGCATGCACTCGGCCTGCCGTTCCGCAATGGCACGGTGCGCGACCTAGCGGTGGAAGCGGTCAAGATCGCCCGCGAGGGCCTGCGTCGGCGTGCGCGCCTGAATGCCGATGGTCAGGACGAAACCGGCTTTGTGGATGTGATCGCCGAGATCGCCGAGAGCGGTGTCACCGCCGCCGAGCGCAAGCTGGCGCTGTATCACGGTGCATGGAATGGCGACATCGATCGCGTGTTCCGCGAGTTTGCGTATTGAGCGCTTGCTGATCGCAGTAGTGGTCGCGCGCGGCTGATCGATCGCGCGGAGCGTTGTGTGCAGGCGTGAATTCTCGGATACGCGCCGGCCGGCACCCCCGAGCTTGCGGGCGAGAGAACGTACTCCAACCCGGCCCTAGCGCCGCTCCGGCATGCACGGCAGGCGCACCGTCACCCGCAGGCCGCCACCTGTTGCACGGTTGTCCAGGCGCAGGTCGCCGCCATGCGCCAGCACGATGCTGTGCGCCACCGACAAGCCCAGCCCGATGCCGCCGGTGTCGCGATTGCGCGAGGACTCGCCGCGCACGAACGGCAACAGCAGCTGTTCGCGCTGGGTCGGGTCGATGCCGGGGCCGTCGTCGTCGATCCACAGCACGCCCTCTTCGCCGTCGCGCTGCAGTTGCAGGCGCGCGCGCTTGCCGTATTTCAGTGCGTTCTCCAGCAGGTTCATCACTGCGCGCCGCAAGGCCAGCGGGTCGCCATCCAGGGTGATCGCCGGGCCGGGCAGCAGTTCGGCATCGGCGCCGATGTCGGTGGCGTTGTCGACCACGCTTTCCACCAGCAGGCGCAGGTCCAGCGGCGCGCGTTTGCCGCGGTGGCGATCGTTCTGGATGAAATCCAGCGCGGCGGAAATCATCGCCTTCATCTCGTCGATGTCGGCCAGCGCCTTGTCGCGCAACGGCGGCTGCAGGCCGTCCAGGCGGAACGACAGGCGCGCCAGCGGCGTGCGCAGGTCGTGCGCGATCGCCGCCACCATGTGGGTGCGTTCGTTGATCAGGCGGTTCAGGCGGGCCTGCATCGCATTGAACGAATCGGCCGCGCGCACGATCTCCGGCGGGCCGCTGCGTTGCAGTGCGGCAGCATCCGGGTTGCGGCCCAGCCGGTCGGCGGCTTCGGCAAAGCGCTTGATCGGCGCCGACAACGCACGCGAGAACCACCACGCCAGCGGCACGTTGGCCAGCAGGCCGGCCAGGAACAGCAGCACCACATGGGTCTTGAACTCGGCCGACAGCCGCCGCGGTGGCGATTCGACCGTGCGCCAGCGGCCATCGGGCTGTTGCAGCGCGGCGGTGAAGCCGTCCAGCAAGGGCACGCCCGGGGTCAGGCGCTCGCTTTCCCAGGCGCCGGGGCTGTCGTCCGGACGCAGTCCATTGCCGAACGGCGGGGCACCGGGGTGGCGCTCGCGCGGCCAGTCGCCTGGCGCCGGCGGCGAGCGCTGCAAGGCCTCGTGGCGATTGCCGGCGTAACTGGCATCGCCATCATCGGCCCCGAATACCTGCGATTGGCCGGGCATGCGCGGCGGTGGGGACATACCGATGCGCGGGCCCTGGCGATCGTCGGCGCTGCGGTAGAAGCGCACGCGCTGCTCGGGGACATCCAGCCAATGGGCCAGCAGCATTTCGGCAAACCCGTCGCGCACCTGGCCTGCCGGCGGCAGCGGCGCCTGGGCCGATTCGTGCACCGTCAGGGTCTGGGTGCCGGCCGGCATGCGCGTGGACAGCAGCGCCACCACCTCCGGCGGATGCACCGGCGGCTCGTAGACCGGGGTGCGCATCACCAGCAGGGCGATGCCGATGACCTGGGCGGTGTGCAGCGCCACCGCCAGCAGCACAAAGGTACGGGCAAAGATCGACAGCCCGCGACGTGCCGGTTTGCTCACAGACGCGAAACGCCCGGCAGCAGCATGTAGCCCTCGTTGCGCACGGTGCGGATCAACTCGGTATGCACGCGCTCGTTGATCTTGCGGCGCAGGCGGCTGATCTGGCTGTCGATGGCGCGGTCGTAGACGTCGGTATCGCGGCCACGGGCGTAGTCCAGCAACTGGTCGCGGCTGAGCACCCGCTGCGGATGCTCGACGAAGGTACGCAGCAGCGCGAACTCGCCGTCGGACAGGTTGATGAAGATGCCGGTGGGGTCACGCAGGTCGCGCCGCACCACGTCCAGCCGCCAGCCGGCGAACTCGTAGACATTGCCACGGTGGTCGGCCTGCTCGCTGCTGGCCTGGCTGCGGCGCAGCAGGGCGCGTACCCGCGCCAGCAGTTCGCGCGGATTGCAGGGTTTGGCCAGGTAATCGTCTGCGCCCACTTCCAGGCCGATGATGCGGTCGGTGTCGTTGCCCAGCGCGCTGAGCATGATGACCGCAGGTGAACCGCGCTCGCTGGCCAGCGCCCGCGCCGCGCTCAGGCCGTCTTCTCCAGGCATCATCACGTCGAGTACGATGAGGTCCGGGCGGCGCTGGGCGATGCTCTTGCGCATCTCCGCCACGTTTTCGGCAACGTCCACCTGGTAACCGTGGGCGCTGAGGAACTCGCCGATCAGCTTGCGCAGGTCCGGGTCGTCGTCGACCACAAGAACGCAGGGTTGTTGCATGTCCATGGAGATCATCGTCGGTGGCGCGGAGCTTGGCCCGCGCAGGGTGGTGGCGACCGGGTACATGGTGCTCGCAGTTGCAGGGCTGGAGCACGCATCATAATGATTGAATTTGTCAACCTTTGGCACACGTGTGACGCAACATGACAGAACGGGACATCGCGCAGGAAACCTGGCCATCGACACTGTGCCGCAGCAATGGCGAGTGTACGCATGACAAGGCGTTTCCGATGATGCGGGTGATCAGCCGCGACAACGGCGTGGGCCTGACCCGGGACATGGTGCTGATGGCGCAGACGCTGCGTGCCGGCGGCATACCGGTGCAGGAAGTGGGCTTCACCAGTCAGCGGCTGCACGACACCGCACGCGAAGCCCGTCTGTGGGCCAGTCGCGCGCTGTTCGGGCGGGTGCCGGTGCAGATCTTTTCCGAGCGCGTGTATGCGCGCTGCCTGCCGCTGGGCCAGACCAACCTGCTGGTGCCCAATCCGGAATGGTTGCTGCCCAAGTGGCTGCCGCGGCTGCCGCAGTTCGACGCGGTGTTGTGCAAGACCCATCACGCGGAGCGGATTTTCCGCAGTCTGGGCTGCACCACGCGGTTCATCGGCTTCACCAGCCCGGATCGCCACGACGCACAGGTCGTGCGTCAGCGTGCGTTCTTCCATCTGGCCGGGCGCAGCACCGCCAAAGGCACCCGCGTGCTGCTGGAGACCTGGCAGCGGCATCCGGAATGGCCGCTGCTGACGGTGGTGCAGAATCCGCGCACGGCCGGCAAGCCGGTGGTGGCGCCGAACATCGACCACCGCGTCCGTTATCTCGACGACGCCGAACTGCGCCGCCTGCAGAACGCGCACCTGTTCCATCTGTGCCCATCCGAGGCCGAAGGCTTCGGGCATTACCTGATGGAAGCGCTGAGCGTGGGCGCGGTGACGCTGGCCACCGACGGTGAGCCGATGAACGAACTGGTCAGGCCCGAGCACGGCGTGCTGATTCCGGTGGCCGAGGTGCACCAGCGGCGTCTGGCGTCGTACTACTTCGTGGACGCGGCGGGCATTGCGCAGGCGGTGGAAACCGCGCTGGCCTTGTCGCAGGCGCAGCTGGATCAGCTGTCTGCCAACGCGCGGGCGTTCTACCAGGCCAACGACGCCGCGTTCGCCGCGCGCTTTCGCAATGCGGTGCTGGCGTCGTTGCCGGCAGATGCGGCGGAGGTCACCACGGACGTGGCCCAGGCGGTCGTCGAAAATTGATGCGTTAGCCCCTGGCTTGGCCGGGTCACCGCTCTGACAAAGCCCCTGCGTGTTGGATGCAGCACGGTGCTGGCGTGGTCCCAGGTCTTGCACGCTGCATGACGGCGCACGCCGGCGATCGGCGCGCAGCGGCAAATGCACGACATATCGCGATGCAACGCTCTCCCTGACCAAGCGGGTATCGCCCGCTATTGCCATGTGCGTGCGGTACGCGCATGCGCCATCCAGCCAGGGAGATCGACGATGGTCCAGACACGCACCACAGCCGTTGCCATCAGTGCATTGCTCGCAGTGCTCGGCCTGGGCGGCTGCGCCAGTTTCTGCGGCGCGCCTTCCGGCGGGCCACCGCCGCCGCCCGCGCCACCACAGGCACAGCGTGGTCCGCCACCACCACCGCCACCGAGTGCGAGCGATCTGGCCGCGATGCAGGCCTGTGCTCAAGAGCAGGGAGTGGCCTTGTCCCCGCCAGTTGCGGCCACGCCGCATCCCGATGCGCCCACGCAGGGCATGGACCACAGTGCGTTTGAGCGCTGTCTGGCCAGCAAAGGCGTGAGCTGGCCAACGCCGATGCCCGGCGGGCCCTGGCGCGACGGCCCGGCACCCGATGGCCCGCACGGGCCTGGCGAACCACATGGTCCGCCGCTCCACGATCCCGACTTCGACGCCGCGTTGCAGGCCTGTGCCACCGCGCAAGGCATCGCGTTGCCTGCGCCTGACGCGCCGCCCCTCGGCCCGCCACCGCCAGCACTGTCGCAATGCCTGGAGGCCGAGGGTTTTGCGCCACCGCCGCGGCATGGCTGATCGTGCTGATCACGCCGCCCGTCGGTTCCAGCTGCTGGCGGCGACGCTGCAGCTGGAGTGAGTTGCGCAGGAGCGGCGGTCGCCCTGCACGATGCATTGCTGGATCCGGACGAAGCGGACGCTGGCCGCGCTTGGCGGCCTCTACCTGGGTTCTCTGACAATCGCCAGGCAGTCGCGAGTCCGATTGAAGCGATTTCCCTCCGTGATGCTTCAGCCGGGTCCTATCCGTACGCCAGGCACTCCACGACACTCGGCAGTGTCGAGCACGCTACTGACAAGCTCTTCGCCATCGATTGCCCACTGTGTGGGCTCACCCGGTACGAATGATCGACGACGATGCGCGCAGGCAAGAGCCGGCCACGATGAGTGCCGTGCCCGACGACACCATGCAGGACAACGCGGCGCTGCGGGACGAGCTTTCCGGCATGCGTCGCCTGCATGCACTACAGGTGAGCCTGGCGGCACAGGCCGATGCCCGCATCGCGCTGCAGGAGATCACCGCGCTTGCCTGTGCCTTCGCGCGTACCGACTGCGGCTGCGTGCAACTGGTCAGTGCACACAACAGCGAGATGGAGCTGCGTGTCTATCGCGGACATGACGAACGCAGCGCATTCGTCCAGCAGTTCCTGAAGGACGGCTTCCAGGCGACCTGCGACACCGTGCGGCGCGAACGCCGGCAGTTGGTGATCGAGGACATCGAAACCTTCACCCCGTTGAAGGGAACGCCCGATTACGAGGCCGCGCTGTGCAGCGGCATCCGTGCTGCCCAGTTCACT
>CAOJBI012458918.1:0-13291 GCA_948277035.1 Euphorbia corollata
CCGAAAATCTGACTAATTTACTTTGAAATTCTAAAACAATACTCACAGTATGTACTCGTAAAGATTTGAACCAATACTACGGGACTGCTTTAATCCTTCTTTGAGAACAATTAGTAGTCCCCTCCGTGCAAAAATTATGAAAAACAAAATGATATTTAACCACTATTCCCAATAGATTTCAAGTAATTGCCGCTACCGAAAGGATAAGGTCCAAATCATGTTATGATTTTGGGCTCCAAAAGGGTACACTTAAAGAGAACTCAACATTTGAACTTCGCTAGCGAACAAGTTTAACTCCGCCACCAAAAATGGATATTCAAAGTACTATAACTCAAAGATAAACGAGATACACGGGTGAACCTAAAATAAACCAGAATTGAATTTGTAGAAATTAAAGTAAATAATTGTAGGGTAGGTAAAGAGGCAAAGGTTTTTTTCCCTCAGAGCCAATTTGTTCTTTGCTATTACCTATCTTTATTTTCTTAGCGACAACCGGATACCTTTTGGTCAAATGGTTGACAAAATCGAAGGTCAGAACAGAAAAATGAATGAAATTTTCAATCCAAGACTGGTAATCAATTCAATAGAAATAAGATGCAATATATAACTTGCAAAATATAAGTGCATTCTTAACACAATTGATACATGCAAGTTCTAACCATAGAAGTTAAAGATGCGCCTAGGCTTCAAGGCACGCCCTTGTGCCTTTATTGTTTCTAGGCTTAATATTGTGCCTTGAGTGTGTGTTGGCGCCTTGACTACTACGACTTAAAATATAGGATTTTATTTTCAAATATTAAAATTATAAAGATTCGTGTATTCAGAAAAAATATAAATGAAAATTACATATGAGCAAAAATAGATGAGGTGTTTTCATATTCAAACCTTAACGAAGATAATCTAGAAGATACAGAGGTTTCATACTTTGTGATAGCTTCGGGATGAACTGATTACGAGAAATTAATACTTCGTTTTAAGAAACAATATATTTAAGAAAATAATTCCCAGTATACATTAATAACAAAATCGTTACCCCAAACAAAGTGTAGGATTTGTTTCTGAAATTTGTGAACTCTTCAAAATCAAAGTTTCCATACAACATAGATTGCATATATTATCAACAGCATAGGCAGTTGTTTCCTCTAATTCATTCTGACTAAATTTCTCCAAAGCAGTATGCAAGTCAAATCAGACCACCAGATTCAATTATATAGGATGAAGCATGAACATGAGCATGTCAATCAAATTGGTCAATCTCGAAGATAATGGAGGCAAATAATGCATAACATCATTGCACTTAAGCATCACTACTTTTAAAATGCTTCCACAATAAATACTACCATATTTTATCACATAATGTGCAATTCTTAGTTATGCCAAGTTTCATCAATCCTAAAGCAATAATGCAATATATTATGGTAAAATCTAGTAATCTGCATAACATTGTTGCACTTCACATCAATATTGTTTAAAATGCTTCCAATATTAATAATACCAATTTTTTCTCATAATGTGCAATTCTAATTTATGCCAAGATTCACCTGCATCCACTAAGATATTTTAGTCCGAAACTTCCTAACACAAACATCCATCTGCAAAGGATATTAAGCCAAAATCCTAAATATAAGCAGAAAGAGCACAATCTCTTTATTGATGGAAGATAAAAGTTAGAAAAAGCCAAACTTACTGAATGAGGGAGCAGTAGTGGTGGATTGAGCTTGTGATGTGGTGGGCGCTGATGTTCTGGTTGAGAGCGAAAAACCGGAGAAGGAACCAACACTCCCTGATGCAGCAGCTGTACTGGCCCCTCCAAAACCAGGCAATGAACTTGTGGTTACAGAAGAAGCAGGTGCGCTAGCAGTAGTTGCAGAAGCAGAGGAAGTCACCCCAAAGGCAGGTAAGGTAATCGATGTGATAGTGGAAGAAGAAGCTGTAGTAGTTGCAGCAGGAGTAGGAGCACTTGTGGTTGTGACAGTAGAAAATAAGGGCGATGTGGGCGTTGATTTAGCAGCGACAGTAGTGGAGACTGCAGGAGCGGAAGTAAAGGCCGCATTGTTGAAGCTGAAGGAGGGTTGAGACGGTGCAGATGACGGCGTTCCAAAGGATAAGCTTGCAGTGCTTCCAGAAGATGCTGTTCCAAGAGAGAAGCCTGTAGTGCTTTCAGAAGATGTTGTTCTCAAAGAGAAGCCTGAAGTAGAAGCTGATGAAGATTGAGTCAGGGAAGAAGCCGATGATGATACGGCAGTTGTTGTGAAACTTGGAGTGCTATTTTGGAAAGAAAATCCTGAAGATGTAGTAGATAAAGGAGAAGCAGAAGTTGAATTTGAAGCCGGGGTGGAAGAGAACAAATTAGTAGAGAATGCTGAAGATGACGATCCAGATAGTGAAGAAGCAGTGGTAGTTGCAGCGCCAGCTGATCCAAACAGGGATGGTCCATAACTTGTAGCGGGAGTAGATGCACCAAATAGGGATGAACCTGAATTTGCAGCTGACGACGACAAACCAAAAGCAGATTTCCCAGTACTTGCCGCAGTCGAATTTGTTCCGAACAAGGGTGAAGAGCTCGCCGCAGATGAACCTGTGCCAAAGAGTAGCGAAGGAGAACTTGCCGCGGATTGAGTTGCTCCAAATAAAGGTGAAGCGCCTGTTCCAAACGCTGGTGAAGACGTAGTTCCTCCAAACAAGGACGAGCCAGTACTGGCAGCCGCCGATGACACGGCACCAAAGAGCGGCGAGGCTGACGTCGCGGGAGCAGATGATGCTGAACCAAATAACGTCGAACCAGCGCTTACCGCGGAAGATACATTCCCGAAAGGCGAGGATACAGAATTAGAGGAGGAAGAAACTGCCCCAAACAAATTAGAACCAGAACCAGCAGAAGAAGCACCGGCGCCAAAAAAGGATGGAGAGGAGCCGCTGCCAGTAGCGGAACCCGAACCAAAACTTACGGACATGGCAGGGGTGGAAAAAGCAGAGGAAGAAAATCCAGAACCGAAAGAAGGGGCAGAGCTAGGGTTAGAGACTGCAGAAGTGTTGGCGGCGAATGAAGATTGAGAAGTATTTGCAGTGAAGGAAGAGAATGGGGAGGATCCGAACGAGAATGCGGAACCAGTAGTAGTGGATCCAAACGGAGAAGAAGAGGATCCAGATGAGAAAGGTGAAGAAGTCGCCGGAGACGGAGAAGATGAGAAAGAAAAGGCCGGTGTTGAAGAACCAGAAGTAGATGATCCAAACGAGAAAGGAGATGAAGATGATTGAGAAGATGAGAAAGAGAAGCCTGACGCCATTGTTACGCCACTCTTTCCCTCTCTTCTTTCTTCTTCTTTTCGCAAATGGGGATCTTGGAGGGTTTCAAAATTGAACTTCTTTTCAAGTCTCGGGTTTCAAATGTCTAACTAAAATCAACAAAAATTGTAGCATTATGAGTTCAACTCGATGGGCCTGATTTGGGAATAACAATGCAAATCCCCAAGCCCAACTAGATAAACCAAGAGTAAAACCAATATTTCTCATAAATATTTTCTTGTTTAAGAGGATATTTTCATGTTTTCTTTTATATATTTTTCCATCAATATTTTGTTTTCGCAAAATAACTATTGTTTTGCTGGGTCTTTATTGAATGGTAAAATAGATTATGTAATTCTTTTTTGAATGGTAAAACCCAAGGCAGTCAAATGCTTGTACGTGTAGCAATTTTACAGTAAGTGTTTCTCTCAGATTAAAAGTTAATCAAAACTCTTTAAAATGAGATTTTAAATTAAAAGTTCCCAAGTTTTAGTATTTCTGCAAACTTTTGTTAAATTTAAAATATCATTTTTGAGTTAAAAGTGAAAAGTTACAAAAGGCTACTTCTCCAACATAATTTTTCTTCCCATTTATGGTTTGACTAAGAAAATTATATTTTTGTCCCATAAAAGATTAAAAATTCAAAACTACCCTTGTCAAAATATAGGGTTTCTGTATTCATTTGTCATTCTCCCAGTCTATGTTGCTCACGAACTTGCTCTTCATCACTTTGCTGTTGTGCTCGCCAACTCTTTCATTCATTGTCGATCTCTACACCGACGGTCAGTCGATGACAGAGCTTAAAAAAAAGTGTCTACGTTACAAAAGACATGTTAGTGATCTAAATTTGTATTCCCAATCTCAATAGTCCTTTCTTTCTATGATTTCTGGTTGCATTCTCATTTAGTTGTTGATATCTTCAAGAAATTTGCAAGGAATTTAAGAAATGTAGACTTGTGATTGTAAATTAGGTCTGTTTTGTTTTATTTACAATGTTGAATTTCGAATTGGAATTTGTGTAAGTGATAAGCTTCGTTTTTTTTCAATTGTTCTTCATTTGTCATTGTGTTTAATTATTTGTTATTCAGTTTGTGTTTTCTGTTTTATGAATGATGAATTTATCATGTTTCTGTAACTTGTCCATTCTCCATAATTGCTATCATATCTGCATTTATAATAATTGATAACCTATGTGCAATCAAGATGACCGTCCTCCCTTCCATAGCTTTTTCAAAGGCATCCTGGACCAGCTTCTCTGATTCTGAGTACAGTGCACTTGTAGCCCCATCAAGCAACAGAATTGGAGGATTTTTTATAATGACTCTTGTTATTGCAATTCTCTGCTTTTGTCCTCCTGAGTCCTGATAGTTGGACTCCTCTTTCACCAACCTGGAAATTGTTTTTCCCAAAATAACAACTATAATTATTATTGAACAAATGATAATTCATGAAGGATTAATGTATAAAACTTCTTGAATTGTTTAATGTATATGGGCAAACAAATTCTTTAATTACACATAAAAAGAATCAATTTTTATATAATAAACAGTGTATGTCATTTTCGTCTTTTCAACAGAATCCACAAGTTATAAGTGACTTATAGAACAGTTTTTAGAAACACTTCAAATGCTTTTGAGTCACTTAAAATTCAATTTTCAGAAACACTTAACTACCAGGAATAAGTAAAAAATAACAAGTTCTGAGAAACACTCTCACTGTGCAACATCTTCTATACCTTGAGGCTCATCACACCAGTGACCTCCACCCCAGCTCATCATCAAGAGACTTCTTATTTTTCAAAGTTGAGTTGCTTACCTCATTTGTACGATAAACTTTACAGCGGGATATTCCTTGATTATTAATGTTTTGTATTGAGTCATGGGCCCCACACATCGGAGCTCATCTTCTATGATATTTTCAGAAAATTGCTTATCTTTTAAGCAAAGATCCTTTGATATATAAATGAATTGATATTCTGCAAACCATTATCTTAACCAATTTGATATTCGGTACGGTTATGATAAAATTGGTAAAATAAAAATAACAAAAGATTCTAATGTAAATCATAAATATGTTTTATTTGTATGTTAAAGCAAAAAAAAAATTATGTGTATTTCCATAAGTTACCTTGCGAAAAACTGCATGATTAGCATAATAGTTGAAGTAGATAGGCCAGCCTAACTTGGCAAAACTAAAAGTGGACTTTTTTATGATAAGATTTTCACATTAACTTTTTTTGTTTTAATTTAACTTTTACCATGTCCTTCTAACAAACTTCCAAAACAAAATGATGAATAAAATCTTCTAACCTTCTTCATGTTTGAGGTGTGCAATGTTGTTAACAGGACATTATGATTTTTTTTATTAAAGATTGTTATGTGTGCAATGTTGTTACTAGGACATTAGGATTTTATTTTATTAAAGACTGCTACGTGTAATTTAAATCCGTGATACAAATTATACATTGACCTTTTATATATTCAATATAACATTCATGTTGGTACTTATTTTCTCATTATTTAGATAATGTTTTTATAACGTGTTTTCAGATAACTATAAATTAAATTAGATTAGCTTTAATTTACAATTTTGATCACATAAAACATATAAAATTGCTAGTCCGATAACAGAAAACATATATAAATGCAGTAAAAATCACGATTTGATAAGATCTTGTTCGAAGAAGACGAATAAGAATGAGGAGAAGATAAGAAAGAGACATAGATGAAGTAGAAAGAGAAAATGAGGAAGGAAGAAGGATAACATGATTGAGGAAACGAAAAGCAAAACCTAAAAATATTGAGGAAGTAAAATTATTATTTCTTTATTGTAAAAAGAATATAGGTGCAATGTTATTTTTTGCTGGTCTTCTTGTTGTATAATATGGTTACTGGTATTGTCTTATTAACATTGAAAGTTGAAACATGTCATAAGAGCATGTCATTTCTCTTTCCAATCAAATCATAATCTTTCTCTATTTATCTTTTATGCAGAGAGAAGGTAAGTTGGAGTTAGGTCAAGAAAATATTAGAGAATGGAATGAACCAAATAAATAATGGAGGAATTGAAAGATTGCCACCAATCAAAACCCTTACTCTTCTAAACAGAAAGGCCCGAAAAATTACCAAATGCAAAGAGTTGTATTTTTTAAGAGTATTTATCAAAAGAGGACATTTTTGCTAAATTATTTAGGTATATTAATGTCATATTTACATATTCAACAATCCAGGTAAACTAATTACAATTAAGCATTATATATATTCTTCCCTTCTCAATCACGATCTCAAATCTACATCTCGTTCATCTATGGCTTTCCTCTTCTTCGTCAAATCTGCATATCCAACCAAACTCTTCGTCCATGGCTTCCCTCCTCTTACCATCGTTTCTCCTCCACTCTCTACGCGAACATATTCCGATCCACCACTCGCCGGCTTTGCTCCGATCTGCCACATCTCTTCCACTCGATGGCGTTGCTCCTTTAGTCGTTGCTCCTATTTTTGCAAGTTCATCTTTGCTCTTCCTTTTCTTTTTGTTTTGTTTGGTTCCATTAAAATTTGTATGATTTTATCGCAAGGAAGAAGATGAACAGATGATTTAATTCTTTTGGTCTCTCTTTTCGATTTCTAACAGATTTCTAATAGATTTGTAACATTATGCATTCGAACTTGATTTCAATATTTAAAGTGTTTGTTATGTCATATACATTATGTTATAAATCAGTTTTTGTTCTGTTATAAATCTATTTTTGTTCTGTTAGAGTTATGTTATAATCTGTTCAATCTGTTACTTGTGTTATGATTCAAAGTTGCTGCAATTTTTCTTATGTTATAATCTGTACAAATGGTTATAATTTGTAAAATCTACTAGAAATCTATATAATCTATTATAAATTCGTTATAAACTTGTTTTAAATATGTTATATATTTGTTATAATTTATGTTGGAATTTGTATATTCTATTGGAATATGTTTTATTTTCAGTTTTTGGTTTGTTAGATATTTGTTATGATATGTACAATCAACTATAAATCTATATAATCTGTTATTAATCCGTTATAAATCTGTCATAAAAAAATATGTTATTCATCAGTATAATTTTCTAATCTGTTATAAATCTATTATATAATCTGTCATTCATCAGAATAATTTTCTAATGGAAATCTAACAGAAATCTAACAGATTTCGGTCAGTTATAAAATATTTTCAGAAAAAATATATCATCATGGATGGTGTTTGAAAGATAAAAACGAGATGATAAAAAAATTCTAAAATGACAATTTAAAAAAAATAAACGGTTTGTAAGATAATTGAAAAATAAAACAATAAAAATAAAAAAACATGCAGTATACCATACACGTTGGGATTCCTAATAAGGGGGGATATTTTTTTGTAATTAAGTTTTGAGAAATTCTTTTTTTTGTTAAGTGGTGACTTTTTTGTAATTATTCTGGGATTATGGGATGTTTTCGTAACTTCGTAACTAGCCCATTTTTTAATCAATATATTCATGCTTGTCTTTCTTTACACCAACTTCTCTCCAAGAACCACCTCAACTGTAATTTATATTCCCACACCTCTTTGATTGATTCTTCCATCAACTCTTCCAATTGTCTTCTAGTTGAACTTGTAAACAATGTCAAAAATTGAAAGCAATGGCTCCTCAAGACACCATTTTCCCCACTTGAAACGTGCTCCAACCCCAGGCAAGGCTACAATATTTGTATCAGGAAAGGCCTTTCCTAGCCAACTCGTTCCCCATGATTGCTTGGTTGAGGGCTATATCCATGACAACAAATGCCAAGATGCATCGATCAAGTAAAAACTATAGCTACTTTGTAAGTATAATCTTTTTGTTACAAAAAAATTTTGATCTTCCACAACGATTATCATGCTAAGAAGCAACAATCTGTTAATTTGAGTATGTGTATTGTTTGATTGTTGCTTCTTTTGTTAGGTAAAATGACTACTGTGAAGACGAGATACACTAATGTTAATGGATATTCTTGATAAGTATCCGGAACTTGCAACAAAGGGCTCTCTAACTATAAAAGAAAGGCTAGATATAACAAATCTAGTGGTTTTTGAGATGGCAAATGAAGCAGGCTTGGCCTACATCAAGTATTGGGGAAGATCCGTTCATGATATTACTCATGTTGTGTATGTTTCTTTTAGTGAGATTCATCTACCAAGCAATGATCTTTACATTTCCAGCCAAATGGGGTTGAGGAGCAATGTTGGTCAAGTAATGCTTTACTTTCTAAGCTGCTATAGTGGTGTGACAGGCCTCAAAGTCGCCAAAAATATCGCTAAAAATAACCCAGGAAGCCGTATGATATTAACTACTCCTGAAACTACCATACTTGGGTTTCGCCTACCTAGCAAATCACCCCAAATGAACTTGTATATGCTGCGCTATTCGGTGATGGAGCTACGATTGTGATTGTTGAAGCCAATCCAAAAATGGACATAGAATGCCCTTTTCATGGAGATGAACTATGTTGGTCAGTAATTCTTACCCAACACACACAATGTGATTGACAGATGCCTTTCCCAAGAAGGAATAAATGTTAAACTTCGACATGACCTTCCTCAAAAGATTGAGAGTAGTATTGAAGAATTTTGTAAGAAGCTGATACCGAAATGTGGATTAAGTACCGATCACTTGAATAACTTGTTTAGGGTTGTTCATCCAAGTGAACCAACGATACTAAAATGGCTCGAAACTACCTTGAAACTGAATGGTTAAAAGTTAGAGTGCAGCATGAGAGCTCTAATGGACTATGGAAATGTTAGCAGCAATACTATATTCTATGTTATAGAATACATGAGGGAAGAGTTGAAGAAAAAGCATGACGGGGAAGAATGCGGGACTTACTTTTGATGGCGTTCTTCTTCGTGGCTTGTGATCATTGGCAGCAAAGTGCTTTTGTTTTGTTTTCTTTATACTTAATCATTCAAACCTACTTGATTTTGCCTAAAATGCTGCATGATTTCTGTTAAGAACAATGCAGGAGAATAAAGGCAACTGTTTCTTCTTGCAACATGAAACAAATATTGTCTTTGCTGTTCAACTTCATTTATACTAAACAAAAGATCAAAAATTGCTTAACTGCTAGTGATTTTATGTACCTTTTGATTGCAATTTGTGATTACTTGCTCGTATCAGTTAAATTTTGAATTTAAAACATTATAAAGGAAAATGATGTTAACCTCCAGAATGGTTGGCGAGGTTTGCAATATAACAAGGGTTATACAGGCTTGGTAGGAGATCCGGCAAAGCCTCTCTAGAATTAGTTACACATGATAACGAATTATGATGATAATGATGTGCTTTTTGTGAAAGAGATTGTAATGATATGGTATAACCGCTAGTGTCGCCTTTTCAGTGATGGGTTGAAGCTCTCTAAGTAGGACTTTCAGGCCCTTGGGCTTGCTATGTTGTCCTTGTTATCAGAAAATCACTTTGCTTAGCGTGTTCCTTTCATAAAATTAACCTTTTCACGTAAAATTAATTTAAAATCAACAAGCTCTTCAAAATTTAAGCATACATGAAATCATTCATACTGATGAAATCATTGAGAGAATGAAAACTTGATTGAGTTCCTGGTAAGTGGTTTTTCAATGTATATCTTTAGCTTGTTATGAATCATATTTAGGCATGGGTGGGAGTGACCGATTTAGACCGTTCCCAAATGGGCTTAGGTGAAAATTAGTAGCCAATATCTGGTCCATTCTATAAAAAATATAAGTCGAGTTCGGGTCAGGGCAGATCTGTATAAAACAATCAAATTTATGGCTTAGCCTGCGGGCCTATCAATTATTTTTTTACAAAAAATTATAATTTTTTTTAAAATACTTATAAAAAATAAATTGCAAATACATCTATAATATAAACATGTTAAGTTTCATAAAAAAATTGAAATTTTTAACAATATAAACTTTTTTACTAGGTCCGGATTTAAGTTTTAATATTAAACCATGCTCATTTTATAATTTATTATGGTCAATTTGGGTTCAGGCAGGGTCGAACTCATTCTTCAATTAGTTTGTCGAGACACATTCCATGATCCGTGGGAGATGGCCGGTTCCCAAATCTAGTATGAATACCATTAGCTTTTGAATTAGCTATAAACTCCAGCTTGTATTTGGTTTTCATGTTTCTCCGATTCTTAATATAATGGTCCCTTAAAATATGAAATATATTATTATGCTCCAAGTAATCTATATATACTTAAAATCATTAAATAAATGAGGTTATAGGTTACAAGAATTGATAGGTTAAGGTAAATCAATTGAAATTTAACCGATTTGAAATCGAATTGAAGATTTTATATTTGTTAGGCTGGTGTAGTTTTATATGATTTTTGACAGAATGTCTTAATCTATTTTTTCAATACTACGGTGAATAAGTTCCTATTCATAAAATGAATTTGAGTATATAAAGGTGGTGTGGTTATTTAGAAATTTTCAACAATTTTGAATTTTTTTTATCTTTTTGACATAAAGACAGTTCAAATTATTTAACTATAACTGCTTTAAATTGTTATGAACAAAATTACCACCGATAATTAAAGAAATTATCAACAAATCACAAAAAAATAACTAAATCAAATTGTCCAAATAAAGGTCTAGGATACGGGAAATTATAGCAAGGACCGGATCTTGAGGACTCCCTTCCCGCATGAATGACAAGTGTCCTAAAAACTACCTTATTCTATTACTTTATTATATTTTAATAATTTTTTTAAACACTTATCATTCATGCGTAAGGAGGGTCCTCAAGACCCGATCCTTATTATAATTTCCCCAGTACACATCATGCAAAATTCCAATACAACTTGAAAACCAGCTGTATTCTTACAGCAAAAAACCCAGCTGTAATGCTGTTTTTACTTTTATTTTTTTATAATGGTAATTACAGATAATTGTTTCTTAATTATATTTCTTTCTTTTTTTCTCGAAAGAATATGCATTTTTAAAAAGTTATTACCATTGCAAATGCAAATGTATTACCAATTTTACCAATTTAAATTCAATTTACCAAAAATACCAATGTCAACCCAATCCAATAAACTTTCTGAAAAAGCCCAACCACTTTCCATCTTAAATCAAATTCAAACACCTTTCTAAATAATGTCATTCCCTACGGTCACACCAAATAATAAAATCAAATAATCCCATTGTTTTGTTAATTAGGGAATCACGATATGAATATATATATATATATATATATATATATATATATATATTAATGTATAGAAACCAATATAATTCAAGTAAACCTGACCCGAGTTCTGACACCTATACTGATATGGATTCATAATTTAATTTGAAATAGGCAAAATGCATACCTGGACCCCCAAACTTGGCAACTATTCGAAGCTGCCGCCTTCAACTTTGGATAGTTAAATTCAGCCCCCTCAACTTGGCAAAACTGTTAACTTCAGCCCCCTAATGTTCAAAAATGTTAACTTCAGCCCCTCATGCATTATACCTTCTTCTTTACTCCACGAAGATTTAACATTCGTAATTTCTCCGCAATAACAAGTTGAAACACTCAAAATTGATTCTATTTCACAATTACAAGTATGAGGGGGCTGAAGTTAACAGTTTTGCCAAGTATGGGGGGCTGAAGTTAACAATTTTGCCAAGTTGAGGGGGCTGAATTTGACTAACTAAAGTTGAGGGCGGCAGCTTCGAATAGTTACCAAGTTTGGGGGTCCAGGTATGCATTTTGCCTAATAATAATAGAAAGATTCTGTAAACGAGGGAGAATGAAAGCATATTTGCAACCATGATTTTATGAAATTTTTGCAATCAATAACTGCCAAAACCTAAAGAATCAATAGTTTTAAGCTTATGGGCCCATCATATCAAAATCACTTTCCAAATGTCTTCTTTATCAAAATCACTGTCATCAAACCATAATTTTCAACTTAATATAATTAGCAACCGTATGAAAACGCTGACTTGACTCTGTCGACGTTTCTCCCCGTGGTTGCCGTGGCCAATCAACGGTTCTCTTTTTTAGTTTTAAATTTTATCCAATTACATTTATATCATCTTTCAAAATTTGGGGCCATTATTATGTCATACGTCAATCATATTTTTTGTTTTTTGGTAGAATATACGCCTACAAAACTAGTGGTGGTGGAGGATGGCAAAATTTCTTATAGGTTTTTGCAATGTATGTGCTGTAAATTTGTTTATATTCATACAATTTTTATCTTTTAGGCCCTTGAATATGGACTACTAACAATTTTTATTATTTACATGAAACTGCACAGCACAAGTTTAAAATGAGCAAGGAAATTTATTATAAAAAAACTTAAATAAACAAATGAGGTGACTTTTGATTTTTTTCTTTCAAGTTTTCACCTATGCCTAACTCTATAGTTCCCATTTAACTAATATCTTTTTCTGACAATTAGCTTAACATAATTTTTCTCCTTGGTTGACATTTAAGTTGATTTTATGAGACAAAATGAAATCCCGAAGTTCAAAACAACAGTTTTTCTAATTAATAATCATAAACAGCAGTTTCAAAAATCGAATTGAATTCATTATGTATAACTCCAGGCTCATCAAATTGAGCAAACATATAGACGGGACGGGACGGGACCACTAGATCATTGCAAAACACGCTACTTGATCTTCAGTTTGATTTAATATTTTATAATTTAAATTAAACGATTTACAAGAGCTTTATGGCGTCAACGTCCATGGCCTCAGTCAAAGGTAGATGAATTGATTTTCAATTAAGTCTAAAAAATCCATTTCTATTTTCCCATTATTCCGCGTCATTATTTTTCTTCTTCAACAAAGCTTTCATCTTTCGTTTTCGGATTTGCTGCTGCGAGTGCAATTCATATCAAATTGGAGTTTAATAATATCAATATATGTGGAAAGTTCGAACCATTCTACTTCGTTTTTTGAACTAGCACCTGCAACAACATACCAGAGCTCAAATTCAAGGTCGGCCATGAATGGTTCTTTTTCATTAGTAA
>CAOJBI012458995.1:0-11828 GCA_948277035.1 Euphorbia corollata
TCAAATGAAGTTACAACATTGTAAGAATTCCAATGACAGGCACTTAGCTCCAGAATACTTGATCCATGGAATAGTAGATGAAAAAACCGATGTTTTCGCCTTCTGTGTACGGCTCTTGGAATCAGTCACTGGTCGAAGAGCGCTTGATTATTCAAAGGAAAGCCTTGTTCTTTGGGTATACAACTCTTTAGCTTCAAATTTTAATTTTAAGCTAAGAAATGGATTTCCAGTTGTATGTTTATTGAATGAATATGCAGGCAAAACCATTGCTAAAGAAGAATGAAATCAGAGAGTTAATCGATCACGATTTGTGCCAGATTATAATGTCAGACAAATGAATCTCATGTTGTTGGCTGCTTCTTTATGCATACAACAGTCGACCTTCAAAAGGCCTAAAATGGCTCAGGTATATATCACAATATTTCCTAAACGTTACTCTTAACCATTAATTAGTATTAACCGAGTCCATTATTTATTTACAAGTTTTGCTAATATTAAATGGCAACCTCACTTGCTTAAAGTATTCAAGAATAACTTGTAAGGGCACTTTACTTTGTATGTGTGTGTTCTTTTTTTATTTTTTTTGAATGAGAGATGAGACCGAGAGTTATCAAGGGGCGGACATCCCAACTAGGTTGGTACCCCCGCTAACCAAGACAACAAAACCTGGACTCAAAATTTATTAAAGATAAGAAAAAAAAAGGAACAAAGATCCGAAGAAGAATAGCAAAACAAAAAACAAACTCGCAACTAGAACAAAAGCTTTTAAGAAAAACGATATGAGCCTCTACCACTAAAATCCTTAAAATATTCATCATAGCAAAAACTAGGAATCTCATTCCACCAATGATCTTGAGAATTAAGTCGACCAAATCTAGCCAAAGCATCCGCGACGTGATTGCCTTCACGAAAAATATGAGTTGCCACAAGATGCATGGAAAGAAGGAAATGAAGACAAGCAAGCCATTCCGATCTAATGCACCAAGGGACCTCCGTTGACCGGATTGCTTTCATACCCGCAATCAACTCTGCTAAAAAAGAAAACGACTCTGACAATTTAATTGCGAAGCAACTGATTCCCTTCCCCCAACAGTCCCTAAAAATACCTCCACAACCAGCATCTCCCGGCGACCCAACCATTGAAGCATCCATGTTAACTTTTATCCATATGTCAGGAGGAGGAGACCAAACCACATGAATTATTTTAGGGGCTTTAATTAAACGTGGAATGAGATTAAGATTGCCCAAAATTGATTTATCAATTTCAGCATTCCAAATGGAACCTAAACTAACAGAATCAGCCTCCCTAATATAGGACCAAAGCAACCGAAGTGAATTGTGAATGTCAAAACTTTTATCCTAAAAAATACACTCATTTCGAGTTCTCCAAATCAGCCAAATGACATGAATAACAGCAGCTCGCAAAAATTTATTTCTCTTTCATTTGTTTTTAATTTATTATTAATTACATGTAACATTACGTTTTGATTAATTTTGAGAGGTTAAATTTTCGAAATGATTAAATTTATTTTTTTAGTCAAGAAACCTTTTCTTTCACTTTTTTTAATTATGTACAGCTGACCAATCAATTTCTTTTGTGAATGACAATTTCAATAGCCACTCCAAAACTCGAGCCCAATTAATCACGCCTCTGTTATCGTTATTCAATTTTTCAAAAATTGAAAACTCTTCCACTTCTCTCTGCTTTTATATAAGTTTGTATTCATTGTCATTCTAACCCTTCAATTTCAACCATGACTAAGAAGCAGCAGACCCAAACCGTTCCAGTCACTAAAGCTGCTGCCTCAATCGCATCATAATCCACCGCTGGTGAACCTTTAAAGGTCGAATTGAAACTTCAAAGGATCAAGACATTAACTGACGATAAACAAATTCAGTGTTACAATGCCATTAATGATGAAGAGTTTGAAGGATCCAAGACATTTGATTGGGATGCCTTCAAATTTCTTAATATTGATCAAGAGATTGAGTCACTACTCAAAAAGTCCGAATTATGGAAATTTTCTAACCTAGAAGAGCCTTCCTACATTGAGATTACCTTGGAGTTTATTTCTACTTTCAAGCTTAACCCAGAAGTTATTGAACATGGTGATCTAGATTGGGTGAGTTTCCGTCCCTGGGGAGGCAGCATGTATCAAATGATAGACTTTAACAAACTCTTGGAAGATATGAAAGGAGCCCTTAGTGATTACCCGGTGGAATTCAACGATAAGATTTTTTGGAAATAAATCACGAGAAATGGAAATTATCCTGCAAGGCATAACTCAACCTTTCTAGAGGATCACCATTTGAGGATTCTTTATAAGTTTGTTGCTGGAAGCCTTTTTTGGCAGAAAAAAATCAATCAATGGCGTTGAAGCATGATTTGTTTGCCCTCTAGTGCCTTGAGAAAGGGCATAAAATTGATTTTGGAGTGTGGTTTGCAAAATACATCAATGACATTTTTTTTTTTGAAAACAAATGCTCAATCCTCTATGGTGGCTATGTGACAAGGATTGTCAAAAACCTTTTCTCTAACTTTTCTGCAGAAGGGCTTACTTATGAGTGTGACCCTTATAACTTACACTACTTTGAATCAGTACCAAATCTATAGAAAGTTGGGAGACATTCAGGTTATAGGTTTTGAGAAGGAAGCTAAGAAACTTGTTGAGTTATAAAAAAAAAGCTAAAGAGGCAGAAAAAGGCTATCAAACTGAACCAAGGAGACCTTACACAAGGCTCAAGGCTGCTGGCATGAAAAAGGCTCCTATGTCTGCTGTCATTGAAGATTTGACCCTAAGTTATGCTGAAAGACTTCGCCAGTTGATCAGTGCAGGGGATATGACTCTTGAAGAAGTTGGGTTAATAATTCTTCAAATGTAAAAACCTATTATGAACCCTAAGGTGGAAAACAATGTGCTAAAAGAAAGGATTTCGGTTTGTGAGAAGCTTGGAATTGTTGATAAGAAGGAAGTAGAGGAAGCCTTTAGAGTCTTTGCTACTCAAACTAATAGGGGAAAAAGAGATTTCATTGCTGAAATAAGCCATTTTGAGAAAAAAAACAGCTCCTCTGTAGATGTGGAAGTGGAGCAAAGTGTTTATAAAGTGATAAAAAAGAGGCAAAAGCGGCTGAGAATGAAGTAGATGGAGATGAGGAAATCTCATCTCCAATTTAGCAGGACTAAAAGGTTGTTTCTCTCTCCACTTGTGTTTGGCAACAAAAACTCTTCTCCTTTTGCTTTAGCATATTTCCTTTCCTGTTTATGATTATTGATGTTGCTTTGGGGACAAAGCAGAATTCAAGTATAAGGGAGGGACTTTGAATTTATTGCCATGTTTTTATGTTTTTTTTCCAATAATTGTTGAAATTCAATAATGCCTGGTATTATGCTGATGTTGATGTGAGGGAAGGCTGTATGGTTACGGTGGGGTAAACCTAATGCGTTCACATTCTAATGTAAACACATAAGCATGTTCTTGACAATTCTACCACCTAATACCATGTATTAGATACATATCCCAAGGCAAGTTCTAGATAAAACTAAGAAAGGCTGCCCATTGAAGAAGAAAATGAACAATTAGATTATCATGAAGAGCAGGCTCAATTTTCTTACCAAAACAAGGAACATGCATTTGATTCAGGCTATCATTTTGAAGTGAAAATTAAAAGTTCAAAAACTTAAACATGCTACCAGTACTCTCAAGATCGACTATTCTAAGATTTTCACAAATTTTAAAATAATAGCTTGCATCTTTATTTATAAATCTCAACCGTCATAATGCACAAACTTTACAAGGTCATTAATTGGAAGAGAAATCATCTAAGAGCACATGGCAACAGAATCTTACAAACATAGTTCAAAATGGGGTCAATTTTCAAAAATTACAGTACAACTGTGAATTTAGCGAAAATCATAAATCAACAATAGCACAATTTCAGGAATCGTTGAATTTCAACAATTATTGGACGAAAAATAAAAAAAATGGCAATAAATTCTATGTCCCTCCTCCAAACTTGAATTCTTCTGTCTCCAAAGCAACATCAATAATAAACAAGAAAGGAAATACGATAAATCAAAAGGAGAAAGAGTTTTTGTTAGAGAACACTAGTGGAGAGAGAAACAGCCTTTCAGTCCTGCTGAATTGGAGATGAGATTTCCTCATCTCTATCTGATTCATTCTCAGTTGCCGATACCTCTTTTTTTATCACCTTATAAACACTTTACTCCACTTCCACAAATATAGAGGAGCTGCTTTTTTTTTCTCGAAGGGCTTATTTCAGCAATGAGATCCCTTTTTTCTCCTATTAGTTTGAGTAGAAAAGACTCCAAAGGCTTCCTCTACTTCCTCCTTATCAATAATTCCAAGCTTCTCACAAATCGAAATCCTGTACTTTAGCACATTGTTTTCCTCCTTATGGTCCATAATAGCTTTTTACATTTGAAGAATTATTAACCCAATTTCTTTAAGAGTCTAATCCCCTGCCTTGACCAATTGACGAAGTCTTTCAGCATCACTTAGGGTCAAATCTTCAATGACAGTAGACATAGGAGCCTTTTTCATGCCAGCAGCCTTGCGTAAGGTCTCCTTGGTTCAGTTTGCTGGCCTTTCTCTGCCTCTTTAGCATTTTTTTATAACTCAACTAGTTTCTTAACCTCCTTTTCAAAACCTGTAACTTGAATGTCTCCCGAATTTCTATAGATTTGGTATTGATTCAAATTAGTGTAAGTTATAGGGGTCACACTCATAGGTAAGCCCTTCTGCAGAAAAGTTAGAGAAAATGTTTTTGGCAATCCTTGTCACATAACCACCATAGAGGATTGAGCATTTGTTTTCGAAAAAAATGTCATTGATGTACTTTGCAAACCACACTACAACATCAATTTTATGCCCTTTCTCCAAACACCAGAGGGCAAACAAATCATGCTTCAACGCCATAGATCGATTTTTTTCTACCATAAAAGGCTTCCAACATTAAACTTGTGGAGAATCCTCAAATGGTGATCATATGGAAAGGTTGAGTTATGCCTTGCAGGATAATTTTCATTTCTTGTGATTTATTTCCAGAAAACCTTGCATGCCTTTCGCAACACTCTGAGCATTGCTAGAAAATATATAAAGCGATAAATTGTTACAGAAAATTCGGCAGAGTAACGACGCTACTTGGATTTTTCCCATATTATTTGGACGGAGTTTCCCTTAATTTGGGATATCCGGTCTTCACCTGCAATCTCATTTTCATATATTAAAGCATTTCATAGGAAATTTAAATAGTAAAGCAGCTCCATTGGCTCTTTACTTAAACATGCAGTGTTAAATATAATAAAAATGAATGTAAAAAGTTTAAGGCTTAGAGCCAGTACCCTCAGTTACATTTTCGTTGTTCCAGGATGACGTGAGAGCTGGTACGAGACCGAATTTGTTGAGATTTGTTGGAAAACCTTTAGCAAAGATGAAAAAGAAAGCGATAGAAGTGATTTGGGGTCGTTTTGACTCGAGTTATGACTATAATCACGAGTAAAGCTGATTTAGAACGAGTTTTATCGAGTTTAAGTCGAGAATTTCCGTGGGAAATTTGACTTAAATCGAAGTTCAAGAGATTTTGATTGGAGAGTTTTGAATTCGATAGAGTTTTGAAACGTTTGGAAGCGAAAACTGATGAACTTTGCTCTGGGGCGAACCGGGACGTGAAATTTGCGTAAATGGGAAGTGAAGCACTTCCTTTTATAGGAAGTGGGTAATTAGCCCGCATGCTAATTACCTAACTAGGGGGTAGCCCCCATAGCTTCCCGAGAAAAGGGGGAGGCTACCCCCTAGGTAATTAGCCCGTGGGCTAATTACCTATTGGGGCAGAATCCTCCAAATCCGAGGAGCCTAGGGGGTAGGTCGGGGCTCTGTTTGATTTGATTTTTATTTTTCGCATGTTTTCGATCTGTTTAACGAAATCGGACTTTTCGAAACACCATTTTTCGAATTTTTATTTGGCAGATAAATACGACAACTCAAAGTTGGTAAATTTCCTCATGTGGGTCTGAGAGGAATGTGCTAACAGTTTGCCCCTCGCATACAAGAAATTCGATCCGTAGAGAAATTCATTTGTATGTGAAATAGGCTATAAAACTTGTATGAATGCATGAGTTAATATTTTAATTGATTAAATTTTTAAACAAAATATTTTACCCTTTCAATTAAAATATTAACGAGTGTAAAAAAACGAATATAAAATTTATTTTGGAGTTGGCACGGGGCCGAAAATTAATATTGAAAATATTTTAGTGAGTGAAAATGTGTTGGTGAGTGTTTCATAATATTTTCTGGTCTGCTCGGTTGAAATCAAAACTGAAAACGGCTTAAAAATGCTAAAAATATCAAAAAATGGGGTAAAATAGTAAAACAACCATTTTACCCCGAGAATTGGCCACATGATCAATTACCTGGGTGTAACGATCATAATTATGGCCGTTACACCGTCTACATGGAATGCGCAGAGCGCGTCACGTAGACAGGTAATTAGCCCTGGGTTCTATAAAAGCATCCCCTCCCTTCTCATTTTTTCACACATCTTTCTCTCTAACTTTATCTCTCTAGAATTTTTACCTTTTGTGACAATGTTTTTGCTTTTTCTTTTCCCAGCTATGCCGCTCCTGCTCCGGTTTTTCGGAGTTGCGATTTTACAAGCTTTTTGACGCCCGTATCGGGCTTCCTGCTGTAGCCGTTACTCCTCAAACGATCTATATTGATGGGGTTCAGGTCTCCATCCCTGTTGTACCTGCGAAGGCTCTCTACGGTATGCCTCCGAACTGGGAGTACCACTCCATTGGGTGCTATACTCCGATCCCAGAGGCCTTAGACGGCGGGACATCTGTCTCGTAATCTGGTCAATTTCTTTTTCTTTCCTTTTTATTTATTTTATTAATTATGCATGATTTATTTTTCAAAACTTATGCATGTCGTGGAATTTATTTAATTTCCTTGATTGTTTTTAGAAAATATGATTATTAATTTAGGAAAAAATTATTTCATTCTTTAAAATAATTTTTTGAAAAATATTATACCATGAAATTAATTTTTAGAAAATTAATTTATCTCATAAAATAATTCTGAAAATTATTTTACGTCATGGAAACAATTTAGAAAATTAATTCATGTCACGAAATTAACTTAGAAAATTATTCTATGTTGTAGAAATAACTTAGAAAATTATTTCTTGTCGTAGAAATAACTTAGGAAATTATTTCTTGAAATGCATGCTTTTACTTTTAATTCAAAATCTGCTGGGGATGTATGCATGTTAAATAATTTTATTTTATTATTTTTTTAAATGCCATGTTGGATACGATAACCACTGGAGTCATCAGATATTTGTATATATGCATGAATTGTGAAACTTTTCGAAATGCAGGTGATTGAGCATAACGACGGTAGTGTGCAGCATGTGCACAAGTGGTATAGGGCCTTATCACCAGACGCTCGGACCATTGTCAACCATACTAGAGTTGGTACTATGGTTCAAAATCTTGTGATTAAGCGCTCTCGCGGGTATCCTTATTTGAAAAAGGATTTCGTGTCAACTTTGCTGAGCCGCTGGTCTGACACCACTTACACCTTCCATTACTCTTACGGGGAGTTTACTATCACCCCAGTCGACTACTGTGCCGTCACCGGATTACCATTCGCCGGGACTGTGATCAATTTCAATGTCACCTTCTCCTACCATCGATTCGACAGGACAACTATTGAGGCGTTGATTGAGTTTTCAAGCACCAGTAGGAGTTTTGTCTCTTGTGAGCAGTTGATGGATTATTGGGTACAGGGGCATGGAGCTGGCCGATCAGCCACCTGTGAGGCTCGGGCTTTCACATGGTTTTGCATTCGCAGTTTGCTAGATGCCTAAATTCGTCTCTTGGTATCCATTATCCAATTTATACATATTTTTCGGTGATGAAATGTATGAAATTATACTCAAGTGGACTAGATTTTCATTCTGGATGGAGAAATTCATGGTTATTCTCCAATTTTGGGTAAAATGTTTGTTCTTTATGTGGGTTACCTGCTAATTTTGGACTTCAAAGGGGTAGTTTGTTGTAACCTTGAATTTGCCATGATTGTGATATATGCAATACTTTTGGTAATTAACTGTGGAATTTCGGGAAAAAATCTCTTTTTTTATAGACTAGAGTTGCTTTCCCGAGTGAAATCTCCGAGTGAACACTACGAATCTGTATGCTCATGCTTTTCGGGAAGGCAGGTCCGGTCAGTCCTTCTCTAATTAGCATCTCGCCTGATCGTCTGCTGAGTGAATAGCAGCAAAGGAAAATTATACAATACATTTAGAGGCATTGTAAAGTACCATAAGTTTATCCATTGGAAATAAAAAGGATAACAAATTTTTTTTTCTCATATAATCTCAGTCATTGAATGACAATGAATGGTTGATAATAAATGATTATAAAGAACTAATTAGTAATTTAAATTTAACACCTAAATTATCTCCCCACTAAATCTTTCCTAAAATTTCTCATCACATATGGACACGATTTCTCTCATTTATTGCTCTCTATCTCTTTATTACTTATTCTTCCAACATTTTTTAATTAATCCCTCATTTTTCTTTGTTTACGTGCCATTGGGAAGAAAAATCAACTTCATAAAAACAAATTTTTGTTGACAGTAATTAAAATTAGGTATAATGAGAGTAGTTACCATTTTATATTTTTTCAAATGATAATATTCTTATTCTTAAAACATATGATATATTTGTTTTTTTATGGTTTTTGAAACAGTAAAGCTACATATTTTTTGCTATACAACATTAATAAACATTACTCAATGCAAAGATATTCTGTAATGATAATCAATTTTGTATAAAGTTAGTTCGAGACTGGGATGACATATTTGTAAACATTTATGTACGAGGGAAATGTAAAATTGGTAAGCTATAAAAAATTTTTTGGTAGGCTCGGTCAAGCTATAATTAATTGTTCACATTAATTGTCTAGTAATAAGATCGGTTTGTATCTATTTTGACTATTTCACAAGCAATTTTAGAGGTGATCGTGGAGAAATAAAAAAAATAGAATCGAAAAGATGAATATATATAATACCCATTGAAAATTGGTTCATAAAGAAGAATTGAAAATAACTTTATTGTAATCACATATTGTTTGTATAGCAAAAATGGAAAAGTACATTTTTTAATTAGATTAATCTGTATTATTGGGTGATCTCAAAAATAAATTTTGTATGATAAAACTTTATTTTTTTCCGAACATAAAATTTATAGAAACTCTGAATTGTTTTTTTAAAATATAAATATATAATCCCTTTTGATTTTTATAAAATCAATATAAATTCTAGTTGTTTAATAAAAGTTTGAGATGATAGAGAAAAGAAATGACAAATTTTACATTATTTTTTTTAAGAACGGTTTTACATAATTGAAATAGTAAATTATTTATATTATAACTTTATTATTACAAAGTGGATAAATTTGTGGTACATTACCATACATGGTAATACACTGTAGAATCATGCTTAAATTAATCAAGTATTTCTCTTCTCTCAAACAGAAACGGGTGGGTTCAATTATCAGGTTATCTATAATACCGGACCCGAAACAAAGTGGGTAGTTTATGGTATAAATAGTATCCGAACAGCCGGCCGGCCCAGCCCAGCAGCAGATTAGGTTTGGTTTCGAGAGGCGGTGTCCCCTTCCTGTGTTCTCCTAACCCTACTTCTTTCAATGTCCTTTCTTTTCACCGATTTCCTGCCGGCATTCGCCGATATTCTATATTCCAGGTATGTTTGATTAGATCTGTCATTCGTTATTCGAACTATCCCAATGTTTTTTTGTTGGATTTATCTACCTTATGATTTGTGTCCCTGGGATTCAAGTCTTACAAGAATAATCGTCCGTTTCTGGTACTTCAAATCTTACAACTTCATGCATTGTACCGTAAGAAATTAGGGATTTTTATATATACTCCTTGAATTCTCGTTTCTTTTATTTTATTTTGACTTTTTATCTTTTTTTTTTCCTTTAGTAGTGAAGAATGTGATTTGTGTAAAATTTTTATTTCCTGTAAATTACAGACTTTATCAGTAATAGCTATTTCTGATAAAAAGATATATCTCTCTGTATGATTCCCCACTTTAAAACATTCTTTTTTAGATTTCAATAGGAATACTATTTATGCTTTACATTATTTATTATATATGGATTTTATTTCACCTGTTCTGACCTGTGATTAAGTTGATTATAGTATGACATATGCAATATGCTTGTAATTGTGTTTTTAAAATTTCACTGCAGGTGTTTTCAACTATTAAAAAGTTCAGTTTTCCCATGGCCTCTAAACAGCAAACTCTGTCAGATGCTCCACCAGTCGTTGCTTCTGAAGAGAAGGAAGCTATTGGTCAAGAGGAGGAAGAAGATAGTGAAGAAGAGGGGTCTTCTTCATCTGAAGAAGAAGAGCAACAAACTCAAAATCCAAAGAGGGTCAAGAGAGATTCAGATTCCAATTTAGTTGCTGATAATGTGAAGAAACGGTTGTTTCAAAGGCTGTGGAGCGAAGATTATGAGATTGTCGTTCTGAAAGGAATGATTGATTTCGTTGAAAAGGAAGGAATCGATCCCTCAAAGAACATGAACTTATTCTGCAACTTCATCAAGAAATCATTGCATTTCAATGTCGCGTTAAGGCTTTGTTCTTTTGGACTGATAAGTAGGTGGGCTGAACTGAACTAAACTGAAATGGACTGAACTAAACTGAACTAAACTGGACTGAACTGAACTAGACTGAACTGAACTGAACAGAAAATAAGTTGAAAAGAACAGAGCCTAAGTTAGTTAAAGGACAAGGTTTCAAGGTTGAAGAAGTGGTTTGACAACCATATGATCAAAGGGAAGAAGAATGGTGAAGACAATGCATTTTCAAAACCTCATGAGCAGAAGCTATTCAACTTGTCAAAGAAAATATGGAGCAGTGGACCATCTGTCAAGATGAATAATGGCAAGGCAAAAAGCAACAACGCGAGAGGCAAATATTTGGCTGATTTGAAGGCAGAATTGGGTGTTGGTGTGGAAGAGAGTGAAATGGAAATGGAATTAATTTAGGTTTGGAAGGGATAACAAAGAGGGACAATTATATGGGAGTGGAGGAATATGTGATAAATAAGGGGCTAGATGTGGTGGATGGTGCTAAGAAGGAAGAGATGGTAGAAAAAAGGAATAAGTTAGGTATGGCTGAATTGGAGTTGTTTCTGAAGCGGAAAGAGTTGATAAAGGAGCTAGCAGAACGTATATTGGCAAGGTTCCAATGAATAGAGAATCGATAGCATCAAAGGAAAAGTTTAATCATCATCTTCCTTTTTTTGATTAGTTTTTTAGTTTGTAGAATTTGATTACATTTTGAAATGTTATGCATCCCATGGATAAGCATTTCATGTAAATTTCTATAAATAGATACTATTCTAGACAAGTCAGAAGCAAACTAAATGGCAAAAAACAAGATGAATAATGGCAAGGCAAAAAGCAACAACGCGAGAGGCAAAATTTTGGCTGCTTTGAAGGCAGAATTGGGTGTTGGTGTGGAAGAGAGTGAAATGGAAATGGAAATGGAATACAATTTAGGTTTGGAAGGGATAATAAAGAGGGACAATTATATGGGAATGGAGGAATATGTGATAAATAAGGAGCTAGATGTGGTGGATGGTGCTAAGAAGGAAGAGATGGTAGAAAAAAAGGAATGAGTTAGGTGTGGCTGAATTGGAGTTGTTTCTGAAGCGAAAAGAGTTGATAAAGGAGCTAGCAGAACTTATATTGGCAA
>CAOJBI012461378.1:0-10018 GCA_948277035.1 Euphorbia corollata
ATTATCATTAATTCAAGTAGGATCTAGAAGATGAGATGATCGTAGCTTAGTCCATAGCAACATATATATTTCAAGATATATCATAGTGTAGTTATAAGTTGGATATATCTTTTTGAAAATTCAATGCAAGATTTGAATTCAACCGAATTTATTTTTATACAAGACTGAACTAATTTGAAATCTAAGAGAAAAAGGCTTTGTATAGTTTTAGGCAAATTTGGTACCGTTCTTAAAGCCATGCATGCATACGTTGATAATTTCAAAACACCATTAGTCCTTCAAATATTAAATTATTGGGTTTTGCCAATAGTATACTCGAGGTTTATCAAGTGAAATATGAAGTGGGAAAACAGTGAAGATAGCATTAGATCATACGAGCATCACCATTTTTAATTATTTCAACCCTTTCGAAATGGCTAGTAGGTAAGTAGAAATTTACTAGATATTTAATAAATGTAATTCTAGAAGAGCAAAATTGAAACATAATATAAAACAAACAGCGGCACAAAAAAGTGGAATTTGCATGTTAATTTGCATTGCATGTGTGGTTATATACTTTTCTTATAATTTTTTATTTTCCCATATATATATATAATATTAATAATAGACTCCATCCAGGGTCAAGTCAATATTTGCTTGTGACCTTTCTTTTTGTCTATACCTTATTTAAAGACTTTCTTTACACAAAAAGTAATTGATTGGCTGCAATCTCCAACTTCTTTATGCCAAACTAACATCTAAATGATGCTTTGATACATTTACTAATTAACATTATCCACTCTACAAACTCACTTTCCGCTTTGCATTTGACTCAACTAAAAACGAATAGCAAAACTAGCAAAGGAAAATAGAAAACAATTGGTAAGCTACCAAACCAAACCCCACCCTTTACTATAACGCTACCAACAGTTCCAATATGAAACAAGAAAAGGATATTGTGCAAATATGCCACTAAAATCCGTGAAAAGTCGAAATTTTGCAAGATCGACCGGTCAACCCTGTTTATTGTACTGACCAGGGCGTCATTTTAGAATATCACACCAATCCTAATGCGACATGCGTTTTATCCATTTCGAAACAGTTTTCCAACAAGTTAAAAAAACATGGAAGAAGTACAGACCATAGGAAAACTCACTATAACACTGGTTAGATGAACTCAGAAGAAGATTTGTATGTGATCTATGCAAACTGCAACTGCTTCATTTGGGTAGTAATATATATATATATATATATATATATATATATATATATATTAGAAAGTATTAAATTTCTGTGAATAAATAATAGTAAACAATTTTTCAGGTTGTACAGAAGATTCTCCAAAAATTTCAGCCAATAAACAACCATAGAATTATGAGACCAAAGCATACAGCAGCCATAGACAACAATACCTATAGGACAAATAGTTAATTCTGTGTCATGTCATCCCTTTCTTTGTATGCAAATTTTTCTTTTTGAAAAAAAATGAAATCTAATGATGATGTGTGGGCAGAATAGCGGTTAAAAAAAGTGTAAACTATAGGATGTTTTCGGCATCCTTGGTTTAGAAGCAATTCAATGCATTAAAATGAAATTAATTCCTTCCTGATAACACCAAAGGAAAGAGAGAACTTTAAAGTAATATTATTCAGAAAGACAAAAAGATTACAATTAAATAAGACCGTATACATAGTTTTCCTCCTAAGGTTCTCCGTTTTACCGAACTGTACTTTATTTTGCTTTCATTATACACCTCGAACTTGGTAAAGACGCCCCCTCATGTTGGCATGGCTGCGCGTATGCATCACTTTCCTTATGACATGCACATGAAGCGCTCAATTTTTCATTCTAAGTCATTAATTTCGAGTTCTCTTCAAACGTCGTAGCAATTTATAGCATCAATGTAACTAACAGTAAAACAATTGTTTAATTGCCATGTAAATCTACAGAAAAAACTCTTTTGTATATATATAAAAAAAAGAGAATGAAAAAGGAAACTGCAAGTTGGACTTTCCACAAGACAAATTAGTTTCTCATGTAGCTGAACGTGTCATAAAATTATCTGCATGTTAGTCATGTCACCACGAATATCAGCCACGCTTTGACTTTCAAACCTTATGCCAACTTGAGGAGTATGGTTACGTGCATATTTGCCAATTTTAGGATATTAGTGGAGTCAAAATGAAGTTCAGAGCAGCAAAACGAGAAACCTGTATTATCTCTTAGCACAATTATTAACATTCATTTACTTTTTAGCACTTTTAGATGCTAAAAAAACTTGCATAATTTAATTAAGCTACGGGACTTGAGAATTGGTGTTTCAGGCCCATAACCGGTCAAACCCTCGAATGGGAGACTAGAATTACTGTATAATTTATGCCTCCGTAAATGTTCTCTCTTTTAAAGTGTTGATGTGGTGTATTTTAGTGGATTAAAAGAATATGACTTTCAATCATGTCTACTCTCCATCAAATCTATACTCATAATGAAAACAAAAGGTGTGCAAATATGAGATTTGATCAAATGCAGGAACATGTATATCTTGAACTTTAAATACCAAAGAGCTGATAGTTACCAAATGATGAATTTCTTTGAGGAGATCCAGCTTTGAACCAACCTTTTTCCAGAGGCACAGCCTTACAATTATAAACTACAGATTATGAAGAAAAGAAAAACAGCTGTTGGGTAAAGTATAAAAGGAGCAGAGCACAACAAATTTGAAAGATTTCAGTAGTTTGATGCGGAGAGCTTTCACTCACATCTCAGAATATTATTAATCCTGCAAACATCATCAAAAAGTGCCTCACAAAGGATAGTGCAAAAGAACGTCTGAACATATGAATTCCTGAGGTTAATCATTGTACTTTAAACCCTTCAAATACTGCCGATACTCTTCCAAATCTAAGCATTTAATAAATGGATAGTTATCAAAACGACAATCCCATGTTTAAACTTAAATGTGAGCTTAATTTTGGCAAAGATTGATTAATACTTCACTCTGTTTTCCATTTTGTTAAAGGTGTGCCTGGCATGAGGTCCCGCGTTTCGCCATACCTCAAGCGAGGTAGCGTTCTAAGGGCGCGCACCTTATAATGTGCGCCTCAAGGACACTTTTTTTGGGGTTTTCACTTTACTTTTTGTTGTTCCTATATTAACATTGGAGCATAGACTTTCATGGTATGTTCAGTTGAATAATGGCTTCTAAAAGACAATGTAACAAAATATATAAGGCAGCAGCTCTTAAGTAAAGGTACGTCATTTGGTAACTTTGTTTATCTCACATTTGTTGCATTTTGTAGCACCTGTTGCATGAAAAAAATTTATTTTTTGTGCGCCTTACGTACCAAAGGCGAGCAGGCCTTGCGCATCGCCTTCGGGCGCGCCTGAACTACCTTGTGCCTTCGTGCGCCATAGACAACTATGTTGTCTTCATGATTTCAGAAGTAGTTTGGACTCTGGTACTAATTTGGAATCGAATTGAATCTATACCCAATCTCAGGAAAATTTAAGCATACATTTCAGGGGACTTGGTCATGGCATGAGACAGACTACACAAGCCAACATATACAGAACATTAACTATACCCAAACTTCTCTAGCAAAACAGTTTAACATGAAGCAAAATATGGCTGGAAGACAACAAGAACAGTAAAGAGAAAGGGGAACCTTTTAAAATTAAGCATTTACATGGCTTTGGAACTATTAATAGACCAATCTCTTCATTTTGTCTCTTTTCCACAAAATAATAAATCACATCACATTTAAACGTGACTCAGCATAAATGTAAGGCACCAAGATGCTATAAGAATTCAAATTGAAAACGTTTCTACGTCTCTCATTAGTCCTCAAATATGCAACATTGTGATAAAACGACTAACTCGCATGTTCAGTCTAAACAATCAATATTCCTTTAAATAGTGTAGCTTTCAAGCACCACTGCAGCTGTACCAGTAGTCATTTGGATAAATGAGTCAACACAATGGTTCACATTCCATAGGTAAACAATATCGGTGCCTTGTGCAAACTCCTCTTGGACCCTTTCTTTGAAGGGGAGTCAGAAATTTGAAAACCACAGAGCTAATCTGCTGATAGACTAATACCAAAATGTCTATCTAAAGATGATCATACAAGTTACAAACAAGTGCTTATAATTTTCATTTGAGTTAATAGATTAAAGTTAAATAACATGAGGTTGATCAGGTGGCCAAGCAGACTTTAGGTGATTTGCTCCATATTAAGGCTTTTCACAAACAGTAGGAATCAGAAACTCCATCCAGCTTAAAATAGAGGCTCTTTCCACTCAAGCCAACGAAATTGATTCAAATATTAAGTTTCACAAGTCATTTAAAGAACTTAGTCAGTTCATTTTGAAAAAGACTCAATAACTTACACCTACAGAGCCATAACACTTGCACCTGAGCCTCTTCTAAGTTCTAAGTGAAGGAAAGGGTATTTCAGACTATATGTTACCATTCCTTTGCACACTTGAATAGAAATAAGTCAAATAACAACATCCAAGGCTCCAAGCTTAATCAGCAAACTCATATGAAACAGTTTGAATAATGCTAAATTACCTCAATGAGTAAAAGTGGTTATATATGAAAATGAATAAAACAACATAGAAAAGCACCATACTTCATGATCTCAATCATATATTATTAATTAAGGAACTCCTATTTCAACACATATATATCTTTTCCACAATTTGATTCATTGCATCATACTGCTCTGAATGGAGAGACAGTCCACAATTTAGGAAAACCTCACATACGTAAAACTTGGAAAATTTCATTCTGCACACATATCTGTTAAACCAAGCAAGCAGCAGAACAAACAGTAACTAAAAAAATTGATCAAGAAAACCACATTCTCAATCAGTCTCTTCACTACAAATTGATCACAACCTGAATACGAATCACTCTTGGTTATTTTGATTATCGGTTTCGTTGAGTGTCCCGAACTTCTCCTTGAACGTTTCCTGCCTCTGTAACCACATCATGTGCCCCTTCACCACCAAAAAACAAAAAGTGAAAGTCAGGAACAACTGCTGAAGCAATTAAAGATCAACTACGTGTAAATATATACATCAATTGATACCTGAAGAGCAGCAGCCCAAGCAATGAGGGCAGAAGCAACCCAGAATTTTTTTTCCTTAAGCAACTGCTTTGCTTCCATTATATCTTAATTGAAGCAATACAGAGAACTTGAGTGAGATTTTGAGGATTGAGAGAGTAGAAACGTGCTTGGTTGATGAATTCGGGATGAAGCTGCGTACCTCGTATTCCTGCCTGCTGTGTTTTTCAGCTTCATACGAGGATTCAGGAATGCTTATGGGCTGAAATATTTTGGCCCAGAAATTAAGCCAGTAATCAAGTTATGTACCAAAAAAAAAAAAGATAAATCAATCATTATGGAAAAAAGTCCTTTGTCCCCAAATCCCTGTCCCCAACCCTGTCCCCCAATAAAAAATTGCCACGTCTCATGTTTTATTAGTATTTAATTTCTCTCTCCTGTTTTTTTCCATTAAAAGTGACATGTGGCAATTTCTGATTGGAGGGGACAGGGTTGGGGACATGGTTGGGGAGGGAGGATTTTTTTCCATTAACTTATAACTCAAATGAATTTTTTTTGTACCACTCACAGAAATATACTAATGGCAAGTTCGGAATTTTACTTTTCTAATCTCCCAAGAACTTTTATTTTCAAACAATTTCAATTGCTCTCCGGATCATAATTGATTATTATTGAAAGTCAAAAT
This sequence comes from Euphorbia corollata, assembly GCA_948277035.1. NCBI lineage: Eukaryota > Viridiplantae > Streptophyta > Magnoliopsida > Malpighiales > Euphorbiaceae > Euphorbia > Euphorbia corollata. Next base: position 5,737 of record CAOJBI012461378.1, read on the forward strand.
CTCTTGTCCTAAATCAAATATGTTATTCTATTAATGATAATAGTTTTGACAACAATCTCAAACGGATCCCAAATAAGTGAAAAGACAATGACAATTGTATTAAATAAAAAGATATTTAAATGAAAAATTTATAAAAGATAACGAAGGTAAATAAAAGTTAGATGAAAATAAAATATATGAAAATTAAAATTACATTGTCAAAATTATATTAATGTGAAAATTATAATTATTTACCCATCAAAACAAATATAAATCAATCAAGTGTTCACTTCTAAATTTTTTTTTTTTTTTTTTTTTGTGTCACTCGCATGATTGGAACAAGTGTATAAAATATCTCAAAATTTTCTAAAACCGTAGAGATAGATGAGTTTATGGCTTGTAGATGGTGGCAGTGATATTGTTCAAGTTAGAGAGGGAAAGAGGAGGTGGTGAGAGAAGAGTAGAATATGAAATATGGATTCAATTTATGTATTGAAAATTTTATTGAAATACATTGTTTTAAAAAAAAAATACTTTCCCTTTGGTTTCTGTGCATAATATCTTCCAAAAACTCCATTTTTCGTTTAGAGGATGAGGGAGAAACTTTGACTTTCTCTTCCTCCTCTCCTCTTGACTCTCTACTTCAATTTAGCTTTTAGTTTAGCATTTTCCTGCAACTACTTCAAAGTTGACTTTTAAAGTTAAATCTACTCTTAAGTTCTCAATATTTAACAGATATGGTCTTTCTCAACAAACAACATGATTTATTTCAATCCAAGTATGTCAAACTGTCAATTAAGAAATTATCTATAGGTCAACGTTCTAATGAAACGATCTCTTAAATCTAATTCATGCTGAGAAAAGACTCCCAAATAAAAATGGCTTTTAAAAATCAATGCCAAAAGTTCATTATTGGCAACGATTTAGTGAACAATCTATGCAAGAACCTTTACTGGCAATGGTTGTGTTGTAGACTTGTAGGCAATGACTATTTTTTTCTAAAAAAAAAAATTCTTATCTAGAGAATGGACTCCTGCTCCGGAACCATATCCAACTTATTATTCTAAACTCTATTTTTAGAGTATTTTTTTTTATAAAGTTGTTATAATAAATTCACTTCAACCTATTATTCTATTTTTATATTTCAAAAAAATATTCTTTTCACCAAAACAATATTTATCATTGTTATATTCTTTTGGAAAACATTATTGTTATTCTTATTTTTTATATTAAATGATGAATATAAATTTAAAATGATACAACACAATTAATATTTTAACATAATTCAACTAAATATTTTTTAAATAATAAAAATGTTATTTATAATTATTATTCATATTGATGATGGGTTTAAACTGTTAGATTACTTTTTAGTGGACCATGGATATAGAACTCTCTTTTTACCCAACTCTCAACTTCACATTGTCATGGTTCCTTTTGTAGTAATTTCTTACTGAATTGAATTGAATTTCTTTAATTAGTGCCCAACTATAGCATTTTCAATTTCTCACATAGCTTAACTATCATATTTGCTGATTCCTTAAATTGTCGATGTTGATTTCGAAGGCTTAAATAGTCTTAATTATGGGGTAAATGATTTAAAGGTATTTCTAGGTCAAGTTAAGCTATTTTTAAATTTCATTGAATCAGTTTGCTGAGTTACAAAGTCACACAGGTCAAGCGAGCAAACTGAGCTAAGTTACAGTTTACTGAGAAATGCGTAGTTTATCACTTAGCAATGACACTATAAACAATAAACTTAACAAACAAAACACAACAAAGAACAATCGAGAAATGCTAAATAGAATGAAACTGTGCTGAGTATAAAAGAGATAGGGTTTAGAGAGATCAAACAGTCGATTTATTCTGGTTAGCCTCCTACCTACATCCAGTCCCCAGGTGGCCTTCCATGAGCTTTAATCCACTATTCTTCACTCCTTCAACTAGGCGGAGAAGCCTTAACAACGGGTATTACAATTGGTTACCTTACTAATTGCAACACTCAGTAAGATTGTATACCATCACAATCCTACTATCACTTAGAGTTTCAAAAGATTTAAGGATTAAGAACTCAACTTTAGATGCATTGGTTCTTTTACAAATCATATGGTAACTATTTGAGTTGATCTAATATCAAAGCTATTACAACAGAGTAAGGAAGTGCAGTGTTCTAGCTTTGTGAAATTTTATAGATGCTGAGTATATTTCTGCAGAGGTTTAGCACTGTAAAAATTTCAGGTGTATTCACCAAGTTTGAACTTAAGTCTTCAATCCCTATTTATAGGTGTAGAGAATGAAACTAGTTGTTGCAAACTAAGTCTTCTTCTCGCTCTATCTTCAATATCTCTTCTCTTTTGCCTTGTGATTTTGTCTGTTAGAGACAACGTTTAATCCGTTCAGAGATAGAATTTTTGTCCGTTAATGAGTGAGATTAATCCGTTGAGGCGGGAGATATATAGACATTGATTAATTTCTCACAAGTCTTTAATTCTCTTTTTCTTAGAACAAGTGTTAAAGAATACAACGTTAAGTAACTCAGCAGGCTATATTAATATCATTCTATTAGATTAGCTCAGCATGCTTATTAATTAGGTTAGAGATTGCTTTTAATGTGTTTTTCATAGTCAAAAACCTAAACTGAAATTGCTGAATCCAACAGTTGACTTGCTAATTTCTCCGATGCTCTGTTTCCTAATTGCTGAATTTGATTTCCAATTGCTTTGTTCCATTTTCTCCTATTATAACTCCTAATGTTTTAAAAAAGTAAAATAGAAATTGGCTTTGAAGTTTCATTTTGATGTTAAAGATGAAAAACGATTGATGAATGATTGAGCGAAGATAAAGAGCAACTGAAATGCGGAATAAAAACAGAGATTAAAGTGGAAATCAATGAATAAAGAAGAGCGGGAATATAATTTGGCCAGAACACAAATCCAAAAGGCAAAACAGTTGGGGAAGAAGAGGGTCTGTGTAAACCTATATCAATTGTACTATTAAAATTAATCTAACGGTTTAAACCTTATTGTGTCATTTTTGTCAAAAGATTAATATTAATAAACTAATCAATAAAATTATAAATAAAAAAATTTTAATTTATTTTAATGTAAAAATAAAGATAATAATAATTAAAAATAATAACATATAAAAAATAATAATATATCCTTGCTTAGAATGACTTTCAAATCTGAAAAACTCATTCCTCACCCTATTTTAGAACATGGATATAAAATATAAGTGTCAATGTTTTAATGATGCTATGTTATTACCTTTGTTTGTCTACACCAGCGTACATCCGCATCTTGTGCTGCAGGTGTTTTATTATTATGTGGACATTTGAGATTTTTCTAGCAATTGTGTTTTCGTGATGTCAAATAATAACTCTGCAATTGTATTGTCACAATTATCAAAGAATTGTTTTTAACGGGGAATTGAAAATATTTTTTCTAGCCAAAATTTATCTTCAAATAACAACCACCACAGCAAAATAGTAAAATTTCAACAATATAGCTTTTATTTTTTAACTGTGAAGCCATTGAGCGAATATTCCCGGCTTTTCTTTTATCTTTTTCTAACACTCTTTTAATATGATGTTATTAAATAACCCCCTTTTTAATTAGTATTTTCCTTAGAAATAAGTTTAAAAACAAAATTTTACGTCAGCGTTAATAATATGGACCCAATTCAACCATTGGATGAGTGTCTAATCATATTGTACCCTTTTTTTTTTATCAAAATTAAAATAAATAACATGATAAGGTAGAAAAAACGCACTTTGATGATGCTCGCGCCTCTTCCTTTTCCAGACATTGCGAGAAATTTAATAATATTGGAGAGAATTGAAGATTTGAAGTAGTCAAGCTTTTCTATCAAGAGTGTTTATTTTCACAAAAACGTTAAGTGGGTATTTTCAATATTAGGTTAATATGATTAAGAAGGGAAATGCATAGAAAAACGATTTCTGCTATTCTTACTTTAGTGGGTATATTTGTTTTATTTTCTTTTTCATAATTACGTTGTATGTATTGAGAGCATCCATTCACAATAGGGCATTCACATCATCACATGATCTATCAAGATTTTAATTTTGAATGAGTACATTTAATTTGTTTTTTTTTTAAATTGTGAAAGAATACATTCAGTTTGTTTTTCACGGACCGAAAAAGAACTTATACATTTTCCATGCCTGAGATTGGAAAACGTTGCAACGATGCATCCCACTTATAAGCTAAGGTAAGGTTGTATAAGAGTTTATCGGATAACAATCAAATTTCCACAATTTCTACGGTGTTAGTTGATAAAAAAA
>CAOJBI012462723.1:0-12969 GCA_948277035.1 Euphorbia corollata
TAACTCCAAATTAATTATTTTAATTTCATATTTGTAATTTTATTTTTATTCTCAATCATTTATTCATTTATTTAAATATCTATCTGCTTAAATATTTATTTGCTTTTATATATATATACACACACACACACACACATATCTATTTAATTATTAATTTTACCATATTATGGGATATTAATCTCATTTTGTGGAGATTTTCTTTATTTAATTAATTATTTATTTATATATATTCATAAATAATCCCCATTATAAATGGAGGATCGCTTATTTACTAACACTGCTAACTTACTAACTGACATAATAAATTAACTGTGGTAAAATTCCCTACAAAAGTGGGAAAATACTACACAATTAACCTAACAATTTAATTTCCAGTATTTACTTTTCAGTATTTACTTTTTAGTAATTTATTTACCCGCACAATTCACCATAATCTGTTAGCGGATTCGCTACGTTTTGTGGTGGTTTATTTTATTGTAATTTGTTGTAATAAGAGCCTTGTAATAAAAGCCGAAATTCCCAAACACTGGGAAAGAGCTTACTAACATTTAATTACTACAACTAACCCGCTGACATATATAAACTGTCATTTTCTAACGTTTTTTCATCAATGCAGGGAATTAATTATAATATTTCTTTATCAATTTAGTTTCAATGTAAAAATAAAATTGAACCTAGGAAAGTGTTTTCTCGTTTTGAAATAAATTTACGGAATATCTTATATCTTGAATCAACGATAAAAAGTAATTATTTTTTCCGTATCCAGAATCTCTCTCAGTATTTAAATTTGTAAAAATAAATTTTTATACTATAATTTCCTGGTAGAGCTGAACCAGGTGACGCCTCTGAGTCTTGATAATTGAATGAAGTTTTAAATCTTGTTTTTATTTCAAATTAAAAGCTGTGATGATGTCTCCTCGCATAAAAACCCAGGAGACATTTTCAGTGGAAATTTATCACAGAATATTTTTACCACAGAATATTTTTACCACGATCTTGCAAATGATTTCGTACCTTTCAAATCACAAGACCACGTACACGATCTCAGGATCAGGCACCTTTCAAATCACAGCTCCTCGAGTCACACGCCCCCGCGGCTGCCTCGCCGAGCCTCTGCCCGCTCACAGGTACATTCAAGGCAGAAGTTACCTTTGGGGATATCTAATCTTTTGTGCTATTCAAAGTAGTTGACACCCCGGTAACTTTCTCTCTATTACTTGGAGGACCTTGGTTTCATGCTCTTGAGGGAGGACCTTGGTTTCATGCTCTTGAGGGAGTCCCATCTACTTTGCACCAAAAAGTTAAGATTCCTTTTCGCTGGAAAATTGTTACTCTAAAAGCAGATAAAGCATTTACAATTACAGCACTCAGTATTGAAGAAAACAATATGAGGGGATTTACAATAGCAACAATAGGAGAAGGTCAAGATACCTAGCTGGAGGAATATTGGAGCCCATGGATTAAGAAATACATGCAACATCATCGTATTCCAAGAACCGGACTTGAAGCACAGGGGCAAGGTATACCTACCTTCAATATAGGACCAGGAGAACTATGACCTGCAGGGTTGGGGTATAAAGGGCCCAGGCATCCAAAGAGCAAGCTTTTGAGGCAGAATGGTTTTAGGCGAGCAAGACAAAATCCTTATGATGGAACCCCAAAACCGGTCACTCACATGTCAAGAACTCAGCCAGGGTTTGAGATCTTCTCGGATGTAGTAGAATTTCACAAATATGGGAAAGGACCAATCACTAGCATGATAAAAAAAGGATATTGTAGAGCAAACAATGAATATTGTTGATATCGACACCGGCAAAATTCTTAGACAAGTTGATCGTCCAGTATCGTGTGATGAGAAGAGGGCTAGAAGGAACCCAGACACATCATTCCAGGAAGAAGAAGTCCTTGGCATGCTCGGGAACAAGCTCAAGGCCCAACTCAACTTGGTAGAAGTAGCTGAAAAACAACCAACCTTGACAGACAAGGGAAAAGCTAAAATGGAGATCGATGATGATGATGAGGAAATAGTCATGATCATGGCAGAGCACTCAGCTGTAAATCTATCTGTTGTAGATGAAGAACCGACTCCTATAGAAGAGGATGAGTATTTTATCTATATATCTAATGTTTTTTAACTCAATAATGTAGTTTATGATGCATTCAATAAAAGTGGAAACTTTGCTTATTTGGATTGTGTTTCTGATTATGATTCCATGCGTCCATTCCAACATACATCTAGCATTTTCAATATTAACAATGATGTTACCAAAGAAATAAATTTAAACACAGAAGAAGACCCTAAAATGGTATTAATTTCTAACCAATTATCCATCAAACAAGAGAGGGAATTAATAAAAGTATTAAAAGAACACATTACAGCTTTTGCTTGGTCTTACGATGACATGCCTGGTGTTGATCGACACATCGTTGAACATAGGATACCCATTGATCATAAAATTCATCTGGTCAAACAAAAAATGAGACGTTTGCATCTGGAATGGGATGAAAAGGTCAAAGAAGAGATTTCCAAGCATATTAAGGCAAAATTTCTGGAAGTAGTCGAATCTCCCATATGGCTTACGAACTTGGTTTCGGTTGCTAAGAAAGATGGTAGAGTCTTACGAACGTGGTTCCGGTTGCTAAGAAAGATGGTAGAGTCAGAGTATGCGTGGACTTTCATGACTTAAACAAAGCTACACCAAAAGATGATTCCCATTACCTCATATAGATGTCTTGGTTGATAGTGCTGCAAGAGCCGCCATGTACTCCTTCATAGATGGATTCTCAGGTTACAATCAAATATTGATAAATGTGATGGATAAACTTAAGACGGCTTTCATAATAGAATGGGGTACGTACTACTACTGGGTCATGCCATTCGGACTAAAGAATGTTGGGGCAAATTACCAACGAGCTGTCACTATTTTACTTCATGACCTAATCCACAAAGAGGTAGAAGTATGTGTAGATGACATGTTAGTAAAATCTAACACTCCTCAAGAACATCCTGCTATGCTAAACAGATTTCTCACCATAATTGAAAATACAACATGCGCCTCAATCCAAAGAAATGTATGTTTGGGGTAACCTCAGGAAAGTTACTTGATCATATTGTTAGCTAACGAGGTATAAAAATGGACCCCGATAAGATCAAAGCTATACAGGAAATGCCAGCTCCTAAGACTGAAAAGGAGGTTAGAATCTTCTTAGGATCACTTCAATATGTCAGTCGCTTTATAGCGTGATTGACCACTATATGTGAACCCATCTTCAAACTCCTTAAGAAGCAACAACTTGTTGAATGGAATGAACAATGTCAAGAAGCTTTTGATAAGATTAAAGTTTACTTGGCCAGTCCACCGGTTTTGAAACCCCACATTCCAAGGAAACCCTTAATTTTGTATCTGGCAATTGAAGAAACATATAGTAGGGGCAATGCTAGTGCAAGAGCATGATGACAAGAGAGAACATGCCATTTACTCTCTCAGCAAAAAGCTGCTGGAATGTGAATCTCGCTATACAATAGTGGAAAAGACATGTGCTGCCATGGTAAGGTTGATAAAGAAGCTCCGGAATTATTTCCAATCTTATCGGATACAAGCTGTAGCTAAAGTTGACCCGATAAAATATCTCTATCAAACACCCTCCTTGACAGGAAAATTGTCTAGATGGTTATTGTTGCTTTCTGAAATTGACATTGAATATGTGACCAACAAAGTTATCAAGGGAAGGGCAGTAGCTAAAATCCTAGCAAGTCAACCATTGGAATCTTAGTACATTGAAAACTAGAAATTTTCAAATGAGCAATTGGCTATTTTGTCGAAATATTCAAGAAGATGGGAGATGTACTTTAAAGGAGCTGTGAACAAAAGGGGTGCAGGTTTGGAAGATAATTACTCCGCAAGGAGGAATGACACCTTTGTCCAAATGATTAGAGTTTGTTATTACCAATAATGGGGCAAAATATGAAGCCTGTCTAGGGTATGATAGCTTTAATGAATCTGAAAGTTGACAAGATCAAAGTCATCGGTGATTCCCCTTTAGTGATAAAGCATATCACGGGGGAATGGAAATTTAAAGAAGAATCTCTCAAGCCTTACTTGGAAACTGTATGGAGAAAAGTGTCACTATTTAGTGAATTCGAATTTCACTACTTACCTAGAGAAGAAAATCAAATGGTAGATGCACTAGCAACCTTGGCATCTATGTGGGAAGGAACTCGAGCTCGGTTGATGAAATCTCTCGTTTTAGAAACAACAAAAGCTCTGTTCTATGTCTCGGTAATACAAACTGAAGATAAGTTGGAAGAACCATGGTATATTGATATTGTCAAGTACTTGAGAGATGAAAGTTACCCCGAAGAATCCATACACTCAGATAGAAACACGCTAAGAAGGTTATTAGCTCAATTTTGTCAAGTAAACGAATACCTGTTCAAAAGATCCTTCGATGGTCTGTTATTGAAATGTTTAACACAGCAAGAGGCCGCACCAATGATGAGAGAAGTGAATTCAAAAGATTGTAGCCCTCATATGAATGGAATCATGTTGGCAAAGAAAATTCAACGAATGAGCTACTTTTAGTTGACTATGAAGGCTGATTGTATACAAGAAGTTAAGTCCTGCCACGCTTGTCAAATTCATGAAGACGTCAGTCATCTTCCTCCCGCAGAACTACAAGGTCTAACTACATCTTGGCCATTCTCAGCATGGGGCATTGACATTATTGTAGAATAAGACATTCATCAACAAATGGACATCAATTCATAATCATGGCCATTGATTACTTCTCCAAGTGGGTGGAAGCAGAATCTTACACGGGTATTACAACTAAGAAGATGGCTCGATTTATCGAAAGACACATCCTCACATGATTAGGCATCCCACATCCTGTAGTCACAAATAATGGGGTCTAGTTCCAAGGTGATACTGCTGATTTGATGGAGAAATATGGTATTGAGTATCATCGCTCATCACCATATCAATCACAAGCCAAAGAATTAGTGTAAGCGGCTAACAAGTCAATCAAGAAAATTCTCTCAAAGATGGTAGTTAGTTATAGAGATTGGGCAGACCATTTGCCTTTTGCATTGTGGAGATGTCGAACTAGTATTCAGACTCCAATGGGGCAAACTCCATTCTCTCTGGTATATGGGGCACATGCAGTACTCCCCGCAGAAATGGAAGTAAAGTCTTTACGCATGGCTCTTGAGGCAAGATTATTAGAGAATGAATGGGAAAAAGCTAGAAATGATGAGTTGAACCTGATTTATAAAAAGTGTTCGGCGGCACTAAGCAGTATTCAGATGTATCAACAGCGTTTGGCTAGGGCATATAATCGCAAAGTCAAATGGCAGAACCTGCCATTAAAAACAGGAAACTTGGTCTTGAAACAGGCTCGAAAAATGCACATTGATGCTAAGGACAAATTTCAACCAAACTAGGAAGGCCCGTATGTGGTAAAGAAAGTCCTTAGCAAAGAGGTAGTGAAGATCATGGACATGGACGGAAATGAGTTCGTCAACCCAATCAATCAAGACAAGCTGAAATGCTACTTTGTGAAAAAAATATATATAAATAAAATAAAAATCTGCTAAGAGCTAGTGAGGGTTCTTAGGCAAAAATAAAGATTGTAAAAAATCAAAGAAGGAATGCCTTTGGTAAAATCCTTCTCAGGAACCTTAGACATCGATGGATGATAATTCGGAAGTTAATACCATTGTTTTTTGCGACTGAATAAAATTTATTTCGTGACATTATTGTTATTTAATGAAATGTTATATGTGTGCATTAAATGGACATGTGAAATCATTTCATAAAACATACATTCACAAAGCATAATCTGCTTTATTACACATAAACACATTATAAGTCAATAGACGAAGGCAAAAAGGAAAAGAAGAAACACAAGGAAGGAGCCCTTATTGTTACATAATAATTGCTTAATTGTAATTGGATCTAATTCCTGATGAGTCGGTGGCGAAGACGTCGAGTTTCATTCATCCTCTCCAGGAAAGTTTCCAACTTACGAGTTCGAGTGCTCCATGTGCGGTAGGCTGGGTCAGGATAAATGACAAATAGAAGCGTGACCTGGGTACAGTTAGCCTATTTGTCTACATACCTATACCTCCGAAGGTACGTGAGTTCAGAATCAGTGAAAGAGCATAACATTTTTGTGAAATGTTGAGGGTAGCCGTATTGTCTACATAATTGACTGGGAGAATACGAGATAACTTCATAAAGTCCAAGCAGAACAACTCCACCCATGGCCACGTGAGTGATCATGAAAGTTGTTGCCCACCAAGGACAAGTCCAATGGATGCTTTCAGTAGTATGGGATTCCATAAATCAACACCATTCTTCCACAGTAAAATGCTATGGTTACGGTCTCTAATGCTGACTAGAGAACGTCTTCCCAGTGACCATTTGGCTTATAATTAATCTCCTCAGGGACTAAAAGAATAGCCAGCTTATCTCACAGCCAAAGATTCTAAAGAATAAATTGTGAGACAATTAACTTTGAAGTAACTAGAAAGGATTGACAAAAAGAAGAATAATTTACTTGGAACAATAGCCTGCTACCACGAGCAGTAGTCTCGATCCTATTACTGGTCGAGCGAAGATATATTAATGTTTCCGCTAAGCTGAGAGCTATAGAAGAAGCTCCATCCAACATCTAAGAAATAATGGGTACATAGGCAAAACTCCAGATGTATGTAGTAGTCTAGCACAGAAAACCCCCAGCAAAAGCAAACAGGTAAGGGTCAACCAGCTCGCGTCATCAAGATCAAGGCCTTGAATTATATCGAGAGCAATAGAGAGTTTTACACCTCCAAAGTTGATGCAAATTAATCTGCATCTGTCAGCATGAGAAACACTAAAATAGTTCATCAAAGCTTCGATAAACTCAAGGCGATGAGATGGTAAGGTAATGGGTAACTTAGTAGAGCACATCAAGAGTCCATAGAAATCTTCACACATGGGATATAACTCTTGGTCCCAGAACTGAAAGAAATTATCAATTGGATCCCAAAACTCTATGGTGGAATCTATCAGCTCTTGTTTGATAAAGATCCGGACATACACCTTCATATTCCTCAAACCGCAGTACTCGAGTCTGGACCAATCATTGGCATTTTTTAGATAGTTGTTCAAATCACGGTGGAGTCTCACATAGTCAATCATTATGGAGGTAGAAATGGTGGAAAAGAAGAAGAACAGTAGCGATTCGCTATATGTAGTTTATGGGCAATCTACCAATACTGGTAGATTACACCATAAACTCGTTCATTGTTGTTATTTCGATTAGATATTTAAAAGACACATTCAATAAGAAGAAAGAAATCATTTCATAAAAATTGCCAACAGAAGTGGTAAATTTGTACTATATAGTATGCTAAAAAAGAGAAAGAAGTGTTTTAATCATTGCTTAAAAATATCCTAAAAGATCTACTGCCTGAAACCTGGATCATAAAAAATAGGACGATACTCGGATGATGGATCATATGAATTTGATGATCCTTGATAGAAAGGTGGCTTTTGCGGATCATATGAACTAGATGGCCCTATATTTGAGGATGGATGCTACCGTGCTGGTCCTCCGCCAATCCAAAGTCCTGTGATCTCTATGTTCAACCGATGGATATGCCCCTACAAAATTAAATGTCATCATTTATTCTCATAACATTGCATTGCATACATCATATTTTGCATAAACAGGAAACAAGGAGCTTATGATCATCTCGGAGCTATGACCCACGATGAAGCGCTGCATCGCGTGGTTCCATGGTGCTATCAGCCACAGGAACCTAGAAGCTGAAATACAAGATCGATAAACAAAACAAAAAGAAAGTAACATAAAATCGAAGGTTTGAACACTTACATGAGTAGAATCGGTGGGAGTGTAAGTCACCGGCCGCTCAAGATCATAGTATAGCTCGATCACTAGCATGTAAGAATTCCCATCAAGTTTGAAAACAGTGAATCCCATCTGGCTGGGTTGGAGATCTCTATGGCCAGAAACCACTACTGAGTTAGCAGAAGCAGTCGTAGAGGAAGCGGAAGAACCCGCGGGTTGGCTCCTAGTTCTCTTTCGACCCTAGTGATCCTGTAAAGCGTAAATGCAAAAGTCAAGATACAAATACTTCAAAAAAGAGAAAGGAAGTTTTGATAAAAGCTTACCGTCACTCTAGTCATTCCCCGTGAGCTTGAAGAACCAGCTCCATCCAAAGGGCCAGCACCGCCTGGGCAGTCCTAATTTGCATACGAGAAATGCAACATAAGAATGCGAGTATGGTAGATTAAATAAAAAGACATAAGGAGAAATCTAATACCTGAGTAGTGGTGAGACCCCGGAGTCATTTTAGGAGCTGAGGTCGGGTAAGCTGAATGTCCCACGAGCAGAAGTAGTGTGAAAGCTTGGGGAAATAGGAGTTGTTGGTCCCTAGAACCAACAGAGGCCTATCCAAGATCCCCGTCTCGAAGAACCAAATCTGCAAGAAAAATCAAAAGTCAGAACAAGCAAATACTCGAAAAGATTAAATGAAAGATAATCAGGTTAAGTCAATAAGTCTTACCGCGAGGATCTGAAGAGAAGATTTGAACTTCTCAATCCCATTCCCGGCACACTCATCCAGTGCCTAGTATGAATGAGCCAAGGCGGCCCGTCCCCAAGTCTGGCTGTCAAAGCTAGAAAGATCGACCAAGCTCGGCAGGATATTGAGGTTAATATCGTACTGCCGGGTCAGGAAACAGAACTAAGATAAGCTAACGGCTATGAAAGCCCGAGCCTCGCAGGTGGCTGATTAGCTAGGTCCAATCCTTTCCATTCAATAATCCATCAGCTGGTTACAGGAGACAGAACTCCTAATGGTGCCTAAAAACCCGATCAGTTCCGATTTCAACTAGGCAGACCAAAAAATTTTCTTAAGCATGCACCAACATATTTTTCACTTATCAAAAATTTTCAAAATTAAAATTCTTGGCCCCACGCCAATTCTGAAATAATTTCTAATTTAAATTTTTGGCCCTCGTTAATATTTTAATTGACGGGGCAAAATATTTTGTTTTAAAAATTCAGCCGATAAGGATATGTACATATTTCGAATTAGGGATTTGACCCAAGCCAAATGGAGCCGAGTTGTCTTATTTATTTTGTTCGTAAAATTAAAAACTGAAAAATCGCATTTCAAAAAGTTTGGTTTCACTAAAGGGGGCGAAAACCCGTAAAAAATCAAAATCCAATCAAATCAGGCCCTAAACCTACTGATACGCTCCCCTGATTTGGAGGATTTTGCCCCCTAGGTAATTAGCCCGTGGGCTAATTACCTTTGGGGGGTAGCATCCCCCAAAGTCCGAGAAGCTAGGGCAACCCCCCTAGGCAGGTAATTAGCCCGCGGCTAATTACCTCCAAACTATAAAAGGGGGCTTTCCCCTTCCTATTTTGTCAAGTTTCGGATCCTGAATCGCCACAAAGAAAATTTCATCAGTTTGCTCCTCTAAACGAGTCAAAACTCTCTCTGTTTAAGGTTTATTCGATTTTAATCATTTGAGTTTCGATTTCAATCAAGTTTCGCTCATTAAAATTTGATTCAAACTCATTAAAACTCGTTCAAAATCAGTTTTACTCGTGATTATAGTCATAACTCGAGTCAAAATGCTTTCAATAATTTCTTTTCAACTTTTCTCAAAGTTTTCCGTCAAATGAACGATAAACTCGATCCTGAACCAACTTTTACATCATCCTGGATAAACGAAAAGGTAACTCAAGGTATAAAAATCGCATCATGGATTAGTAAACTGCAATTCCCGGTGGAGCTGAACCGGGTGGCGACTCTTTTTCCATAAAATAGGGTATTAACCTTGTTTTGTTATTTTCATATTTTTTTTAAGAAAATCAAATTGAAAATGATTTCTCTTAAATAAATTTACTCCCTAGAGTGTGAACGCCTCTACCTCTTCAAAAACAAAGCCCGGGCGAATTTTTGTCTCGCACAATTCGACCCCTTTTCACAAATCCTTTTTCACAGAATGGACCGCCCACTCACAACACCTTTTAAAGACTTAATATACATGAAGAGGTGCATCTCCATTGAAGAGAAGGATGAAAACCTTCATCCAATCATAAATAGATGATGCAACCCTTCGTGAATGGGCGTGTATATTCGTTTGGATAACTGCAACCTTTCACACTCTATAAATAGGTCTTCCATCTACCATTTTTATGATATAGATGTAAGGAGAGTTAGAGTGCATGATAATGTATTTAACAAAGATAGAAAAGTGAAATTCAGATAAATTTCACTAAGTTCAAAGTTAGAGAGAAAAATGTGTTAGTGATACGATTCTTGTTTCAGTCATATTTCTCTAAAAGTTCGAGCAATTGTTGTGTGAAAGTACTTGCAAACCACTTATTAATAAAAGTTTTCGCTATTCAACATTCTTTTATTCAATATTCACAAGAAATAGTATCTTGACAGAGGTTTTGTATAAGTCGAGACCAAATTCAAAGTAGACGCAGGAATTGCGAGAATTTACGACTCCCATTAAATGAGTTGATACGGTTTGATCAACTTTAACTTTCATATGCATACTGTTAGCACGGCCAGCTCGGACCCGATGAGGATATATACCTATTTTGAATTACGGATTTGACATGAGCCAAACGGAGCCGAGTTGTCGTATATATTTACTCGTAAATCGAAAAATCGCATTTCGAAAAGTTCGGTTTTGTTAAACGGGCTGAAAACCCGCAAAAACTGGAAACCCAGACGAACAAGGCCCCAAACCTACCCCTAGGCACTTCTGATTTGGGGGATTTTACCCCCTATAGGTAATTAACCCACAGGAAAATCACCTAAGGGGTAGCCTCCCCTAGATTCCGGGAAGCTAGGGGGCTACCTCGCGGGCTAATTACCTCCTTGTTATAAAATGGGGCTTCCCTCTTCCATTTTAAAACAAGTTTCGAGTTTCGGTTTTTCCCAGAGCAAATTCCATCACCTTTCGCTCCTAAACGTGTCAAAACTCTGCCGGATTAAAGTTTCTTCGATCAAAATCATTCGAGTTTCAAAACTCGTTCAAAACTAGTTTCAAAACTAGTTTTAATCGTAATTATAGCCATAACTTGAGTCAAAACGCCTTCGAATCTTTTCAAAAATGGTCAATCACTATTGTTTTCAACTTTTCTCAAAACTTTCTATCAAACAATGACAAACTCTGTCCCGAACCGGCTATCACATCATCCTGGAAAAACGAAAAGGTAACTGAGGGTATTGGCTCTAAGCCTAAAACTTTTTACGTTTATTTTTACTCATTTGACATCGCATGCTTGAGTCACTACACCATATATAGCTTCTGCCAACTAAAAAGTAAAGTGTTGGCATCAAAGTGTTACCATTTCTATATAGTAAAATGGCCTATGCCAACACTTATTTGTTAATATTGACAAAAGCTTATCAATAGTGACACATTTGTTATAAAATTGAAAGTGTTGGTAAAAGAAGTGAGAAACAATGAATTTGAGGGGCGGGAAATTCAGCATCTGTTAGCACGGTCCGCTCGGACCCGATGAGGAAATTTACTAACTTCGAATTATGTGAATGACATGAACCACATAGAGATGATTTGTCGTATTTATTTATTCGCAAATTTTTGAAATCGAAAAATCACGTTTCGGGAAGTTCAATTTCGTTAAACGAACCGAAAATCCGTAAAAAATCAAAACCCAATCGAACCAAGCCCCGACCTACCCCCTAGGCTCCCCGGATTTGGAGGATTATGCCCCCATAGGTAAATAGCCCGCGTGCCGAATTCAAGTTTCTTCACTCAAAATCTTTCGAGATTCGATTTGATTCAAGTTTCCCACGGAATTTCTCGACTCAAACTCGTTAAAACTCGTTCCAAATCAGTTTTACTCGTGATTATAGCCATAACTCGAGTCAAAACGCTCTCAAACCACTTCAAATCACTTCAATCACTTCCTTTTTTTTAACTTTTCTCAATTTTTTTTTATCAAATCTCGACAAACTTGATCGCCTACCGGCTCTCACATCATCCTGGAATCACGAAAAGGTAACTGAGGGTATTGGCTCTAAGCCTTAAACTTTTTATTTTCGTTTTTGTTACATTCAACAATGCATGCTTGAGTAAATAGCCACTGGAGCTGCTTACTATTTTAATTTTACATAAAAAGGGTTAATATGTGTAAATGAGTTTGCAGGTGAAGACCGGATATCCCGAATTAGGGGAGATTCCGTCTGAATAATTAGGGAAAATCTCAAAATAGCATCGTTACTCTGCCGAAATACCGGCTCAATTTTATTATTTTATTAAGCCGTTGTTATGCCGAAATTATCATTCATGTCATAATTCTCAATTTTTGAATAAATTAGTAACTATTATATCCGAATTCAGAATCTCAATTTTCAAGGTATAAAAATCTCATCGCGGATCAGTATACCACAATTCCCAGTGCTCCTGAACCGGGTGACGACTCTTTTTCCGTAAAATAGGGTATTAACCTTATTTTACTACTTTTTTTTAAATTATTTTCAAGAAAATCAAGTTGAAAATAATTTCTCTTAAATAAACTTATCCCCAAAGAGCTAACGCCTCTTTTACCTCTTCTTCTTTAAAAATAAAACCCGAACGAATTCGTGCCTCGCGCAATTTAACCCCATTTATAAAACCACGCTTTTAACCCCATTTGAAAAGGATCGCCCGCTCGTAAGAAGCCTTCACAATGGGTCACAAATTATAGAAAGCACCTTCCAAGCTATAATCTATCCAACTAAGTTGAATACCTGGGTGAAAGGTAAATTAAGGTTTACTCACCATAGCTCAAACTAAACCTAGGTGTTTACTATTAATATTTTTTATTTATTATTACATATTAATTTTTTATAATAATTATATATAATTGTTAATATTATTAACATTCTTAATTTATTTAGTATCCATTCAATTCAATTTG
>CAOJBI012473243.1:0-11487 GCA_948277035.1 Euphorbia corollata
TAGGTTTAGTCCCTGACATTGGTCGAGGAACTTCTACTTTGTAACTTAATTACCTCATGTGGTTCTCACTTTGAGAATCGCATTTTATATATATATTTATAGATTTTCGGTCCTTTTTAGGTCCCTAGTTCGGGGGTGCCAACCTAGTTGGGATGCTCGTGCTAGGGCTCACCTATTAAGACCTTACCCTTTCAAAAAAAAAAAAAAAAAAACAAGCCCATAAGCTTAATAATTAAAACTGAAGATAAAAACAGAATTTGCAAAAAAATTAGTTGTCTAATATGAATTTATCAGATCAGGTAGCTAAAAAAAATTTGGTTAGAAGAGAACAGCAATGGAGGCTTTTAAAAAACTTGTTTTTGTATCCAACTTCAAACATTCCATTAGAATTTGCTACAAAATATAATTAATCTTAAAAATCAAAGAGAAATCATATACGAAGATGATTCAATCAATTGTTAATTATAAAATTCATACTCAATTACAATTAAAGTTTCGAGTAACGTAAAGAATGCAAAAAATAATTCAAACAGTTATGAAAACAGTTTAAAGTAGAACAAAGATGAACAAAATCAATTCAAGTAAAGAGAAATTTTTTGGGTAATTGTTAAGAAAAAGAGGAAAACTGATTCAATAAAATCTTTTCACCTACTTTTTGGTCTACATTTAATTTACTTTCTCCTTTTGTTTTTCGTAATAAGATTTAGTTTCTCTATTAAATTTAAGGTTGCATTTTCTTGGTAATTAATAGTCAGGTACAATGTCTCGTATAATATTTATTTTGTTGCATATTTGACCTGTTTATTACTTTGAATACCTCTTGACAGCTGAAAGATATTAGTTAAAGTACCATTCCACATGATTTGAAATGTACTGTGGCAAACACAATTCATGATGACTCTGATGATATTACTCGGGATGCCCACATCATGAAGCGTATCCTCGATAAAATTCCATCTAATTTTATCTTATGCCTTCTCCAAATCAATCTTCGCTGCCATCCATTTCACCTTACCTTTCTTGATCCTCATAGAATGAGCAACTTCTTGAGCAATGATAATATTATCGGTAATGTGACGGCCCGGAATGAAGCTGGACTGGTTAGGGAGAATCACCACGGGCATAATCACTTTCATACGATTCACTACCACTTTAGTTATTGTCTTATAAATAACAGTGCACAAACTTATGGGTCTAAAGTCAGCAAATCCATTCGGTTGTCTTTCTTGGGAATCAAAACCAGGAGGGTTCGATTCACCTCTTCATCCACACTGTCCCCATGAAAAACTTGTCTGACGAAATCAATAACTTGATTGCCTACAATATCCCAGTTCCTTTGAAAGAATCCCGCTTGGAATCCGTCCCATCCCGGCGCTTTCCAAGGAGCCATATCAAACATGGCCTCACGGATTTCTTTATCTGACACATCAGCCCCTAAACTCTTCAAATCCTCTTCGCTTATACGAGGGAATTTTCCACGGAAATGACTACCACTTGGCTACCTTCCCGTATCCATGTAAAGATTGGAGAAGAATCGGTTAGCTTCCTCCTTGATTTTCTCAATATCATCGCACCACTCACCATCGGCCAAAAAAATACTAGCAATTACATTCCTTCTCCTCAGCTTAATAACAGCATTGTGGGAGTAATTAGTATTTCTGTCACCAAAATTAATCCAATCTTTTCGGGATTTTTGTTTCTATAAGTCTTCTTCATCTTTCCGCACTCGATTAAGCTCTTCAATTAATCTCTTTTCCAACTCTTACAGCCTATCTGAGTGATGGTTTTCAAGGGATTTTTGAATCCTTGTTATTCTATTAATGATGTTTGTCTTTCGGTAAAATATATTACTAAAGATCTTCACATTCCACTCCTTAAGAGTGATAGCCATCTCCCTCACTCCTTCCATCACACTACCTTCGTTTGTTCTCACATTTAAAAGATATCAGTAAAGGAAAGTGGTCTGACCCTACTCTAGCAAGGTGGCGAACAATGGAGTCATTATAGGAATTAATCCACTCTGCATTGCCCAGCACTCTGTCTAGTCTTTCGAAAAGCAGCCCCCTACTCCAAATAAAGTTAGCTCCCTTATACCCCAAGTCCACTAAAGAGCTCCGATTTATGAAGTTGTTAAAGTCTTGACAAGCACCTCCCTTGTTTGACCGACCTTCTCTCTTTTCATGGTCCATTAGAGTGTCGTTGAAATCTCCAGCTAACATCTAGTTGTCATGCATATTGTGGTTGATATGCATATGAGCTTCCCATAGTCTTCTCCGGTTACTTTTAATAGGACTACCATAAATTGCTGTGAAAAAACCAGCAAACGAACCATTCACCCTCAACCCTATATGCACAAATTGCCAGTTATTCTCCACTATATCAACATCCACAAAATCTTTCCACATCACCCAAATTCCCCCAGAGAATCCTATAGCTGCTACTCTTTGTGAATTGGGAAATCCCAAATTTCTAATACATTTGTTAGCATTGTCACCACTGCATAATTAGCTTATAAAACTACTAGATTTTACCAAGATCTCTGTGTTTTCAAGTCTCTGCTGTTAGAAAGGAGATCTTCCCTCTAGTACTGAAAAAGGAAGTAATTTTAGGCGGAAAATTGAGGGAGCAGCTGCTAGCAAGTGGGAGCTGTTGGATTTGACTGACGTGACTGCAAACTTAGGAGAGGAAATGCAAGTTGAATGACTTTTTCTAATTAATTATTCTTTTGCCATTTCTAGAAGACGTTCTAAAATAGGGGACAATTTAATATTAATTTGTTAACTTAATATCTAGATATTTTGGGTATTTTGGTACATTTGCTTGGGTTAGTTCCCTAGGGTTTGGAGGGTATTTATTGCCCTCTTACCCTCTTTGGAAAGGGTTGAACATTTTACCTCTTTGAGCTCTAAATATGGTTTTGGCCATTAATGGAAGTATCACCAAGCTTGTGTTCTTCAATTTATGTTGGTGCATTTATTACTATGAAGTATGAGTAGTCGTCCTTGCAAGCAAGACCACTCTTAATGGTGGTCTAAGGAGATCTTCCGACAGCAAAGTAATGTACATTCTCTTGTTTACTTAAGTGAATTGTGTAAATGAATGCTTAGTTGTTAATCTTGAGTCAAAGATCTAGCTCTTGCCTTGTAATTTTAGTATGGACTGAGAGGCGACCTAACATTATGGAACACATTCACACACTTACTATGCATGAGATCGAGAGAAGATTTCTTGTATGCCAAGGGTTTCATGTATGAATGTTTAACTAAACTTAATGCTTCATTTAGTGAATATATGAAGGACCGAGAGGTGAAGTAAGTTTGTTGATGATAGAAATTAATTAAGTTATCCTAATAAGCAACTTAGGGAAATTAGGTTAAGATACTTTGGATTTGCTTTTGTTTATGAAAATTTATATGTGATTGCTGTGGAAGGTTGAGGTTGCTGTTTTTCTTATTGTCAACAATCAACTTTTAGTTTTTGCTTTTATTTAAAGATCTTGCTTTTAAGAATCACAATCACCCCCAACTTTACTTTATATGAATTGTTACTACCAAGCCCATTTATCATGAAAAGTTTAGACTTGACTTAACTGCTCCTTGTGGGAAAATGACACTTGTACTTGCTTAAGCTACATAAGACTCTAGTACACTTGCTAGATATACCGATTTGGGTGCAACAATATTGTAGTAAAGTAAATTGCATAAAACTAAAAGTTAGATTAGGTGTTGAAAAGTAAATTGCTGAAAAGTAAATTTGAGTAAACTAAATAGTGTGTCCCCAATTTTAGGGAATTTTGAATTTGAATAAAAACAGTAACTAAAAGTTGATTGTTGACAAAAAGTAAATTGTAGTTTACACTTTACACCTAGTCTCGACACCAAAACCCCCATATAGATGAATCATAGCTACATTCCCGTAGGTTTACCTTAAACCTTGAGAGAGCGTGAGTAGACTTTGTTAGTGTCCCAATGACACAAAAGCGAAGTAACCAAATGAAGGATAAGGGCGGTAGACAAGATCTAACCGTTTGCTCATTGTGCAGGTTTTATATATTATAAAAATGTAAAATTTGTGCATGACATCATGATGTGTGAAAAGCTAATTCGTGTGCCAAAGCCATATATCCAGCTTATAGAAGCCAATTCGACCTTAGAGTTTCCGTGACTGTAAAAGTCACATTCTCGACTTTAAAAGTGAACAATTTCACCAAAATGTCAAATTTTTCCAAATATGACCTTAGAGTCTTTGTGAATATAAAAGTCACATTCTCGACTGTAGAAGTCCACCATTTGACCAAAAAGTCAGACTTTTCCAAATTTGACCATAGAATCAATGTGACTGTAAAAGTCACATTCTCCACTGTAAAAGTCAACTATTTGACTCAAAAGTCAAACTTCCCAAACCCCGTGATTGTAAAAATCACATCCTCAACTGTAAAAGTCAAATATTTGACCAAAAAGTTAAACTTTTCCTATTACGACCCTAGAGTCCACCTGACGGATCTATCTATAAGGTAAATGTTGATGTATCTTGGACATCATTAGGAATTAGAAGTGGAGCTGGAGTTATAGTGAGAGATTAAAATGGTGAGGTACTGCTTGTTGCTGGCATTCCTCTTCAGCCTTGAAATTCACCTTTCTTGGCAGAGTTGAGGGCTCTCATTGCAGCTACGGAGGTGGTTGCTGACATAGGTTTCATGGAAGTTGTTAATTTGCAATCAACTCATTTATTCTTCATAAAATATTTTATATTAAATCATTTTTGTACATTATGATTTTGTTTATTCACGGAAATTTTTTTCATAACATTTCAGTGTTTGTTTCACTTAGAAAAAAGAAGAAGATAATAATACCAAATTAACCGAATTTCAGGATATATCTCATTGAGAAATTACAAAACCAAAAGAGGAAACGTACATGGATTAGCCATTAAAAGCTAATATTGCCAACGATTTAGAAATTGAGCTTCCAGAATAGAGAGCTTGAGAGGCTAAAGGAAGCTACAATATCTCGTATCCTCTCAACAAGACTATTACATAATCAATGAAAGAATTACATGTGTTTCCAATAGAAAGTTCTAGCTAACCTAACAAGATCTTATTCACTCAGAAAGAAGTTATGGATTGTAGGAGGTGGAAGGCCCTACATACAAGGGTGGCTGCTGCTGCTGCTACGACTGAGGTGGAACCCCGTGTATCTACATGTTCGCAATCTCAACATTCAACTGAGATAGTTCTGCTTTTTTGGCAGAGTTAGAGAATCTAAGGTACTTTTCTGGTAATAGGTAATTGGATAGCTTTAAGTCAAGTTCAATAGGAGAAGGAATTACATTCTAATTACACAGAATTACACTAAACTCTTCTAACAAGGGGCATAATTCATGATTTCCAAATCGAAAAACATGATCAATCGGATCCCATAAACTAATGGCAGCTTTTAAAAGTTTGGGAAGAAGGTGAACACGGTAAAAGTTTTTAAATTCCAAATGTCACACAGTTAGGAGTATATATTCTAACAAGTAATAACTTGCTCGACATGTGGCGGCACTGGCAAAACATTTACCCCTTGCAACACTTGTTTAGGAGATGGAAGGGTAAGAAAGATAAAGCGCATCAGCCTGAAAGTGCCAGCTCGCGTCGACTCTGGAAGCCGCCTGTCAGTTTTGCCAACATTGGGGGGGTGAAGTGTCACGTTTGAAAATTGGGGATGACATAGAGTGCTTCATGCCAACTTATGCATTTGGGATTTTATATATAGTAAACAAAAAGCAACTACTTAAGAGATGATTTGTGGGAAGCTAACACCAGTAACGTCATGTGACCAATTGAAGGGGCAAAATATTTTGTTTCAAAATTTCATCAATTAAAATGTTAACTCATGCATTCACACAAGTTTTATAGTTTGTTTCAAATACAAATGAATTTTTCTACGGATCGAAATTCCTATATGCAAGGGGAAAACTGTTAGCACGGTCTGCTCTGACCCGATAAGGATATATACCTATTTCGAATTACGGATTTGACATAAACTAAACGGAGCCGAGTTGTCATATTTATTTATTCACAAATTTGTAAAATCAAAAAATCGCATTTTGAAAAGTTCGGTTTCGTTAAACGGGCTGAAAACCAGCGAAAAATCAAAATCCGGACAAATCGGGCCCCAAACCTACCCCTAGGCTCCCCTGATTTGGGGTATTTTGCCCTCATAGGTAATTAGCACACGGGCTAATTACCTAGGGGGTAGCCTCCCACAAATTCCAGGAAGCTAGGGGGCTACCCTATAGATAGGTAATCAGCCCGTAGGCTAATTACCTAGCTGCTATAAAATGGAGCTTTCCCCTTCCATTTTAGGCATGTTTCGAATTCGCTTTTTCCCTAGAGGAAATTCCGTCAGTTTTCGCTCCTAAACCCGTCAAAATTCTACCGGATTGAAGTTTCTTCGATTAAAATCATTCGAGTTTTGATTTAAGTCAAGTTTCCCACAGAAACTCTCGATTTAAACTCATCAAAACTCATTCAAAATCTATTTTACTCATGATTATAGCCATAACTCGAGTCAAAACGCCTTCAAATCACCTCAAACGCTTTCAATCACTTTTATTTCAACTTCTCTCAAAGTTTTCCATCAAATCAATGACAAAATCGATCCTGAGCTGACTCTCACATCATCCTGGAATAACAAAAAGGGAACTCAGTGTATTGGCTCTAAGCCTTAAACCTTTTACGATTATTTTTACTCATTTGACATTGCATGTTTGAGTAAAAACCCACTAGAGCTACTTTACTACTTTATTTTTCAATAAAATGCATTGATATGTGTGAACAAGCTTGCAGGTAAAGAGCAGATATCCCGAATTAGGGTAAACTTTGTCCGACTGATATGGGAAAATCCCAAGTAGCGCCGTTACTCTGCCGAAATTCCGGCTCATTTTTATTGTTTTATTAAGCCATTGTAATGCCAAAATTATCATTCAAGTCATAATTTTCGATTTTTGAATAAGTTAGTAACTATTATATTCAAACTCAGAATCTCAGCTTTTCAGGTATAAAAATTCTGTCACGGATCAGCATACCACAATTCCCGGTGGAGCTGAACCGGGTGGCGAGTCTTTTTTCGTAAAATAAGGTATTAACTTTATTTTACTATTTTTATCATTATTTTTAAGAAGATAAAATTGAAAATGATTTCTCTTAAATAAATTTACTCCCAAAAGAGCAAACACCTGTTATTTATAAATCCAAATTCAGGCGAATTCATGCCTCGCGCAGTTTGACCCATTTCTCATGAAACACTTTTCCATCACGAAAAGGACCGCTTGCTCACAGCAGCCCCGCTTTATATTTCAGACCTAGATTTACATAATTTTGTATATTACAAAGTTGTTAGGTATCCGCACAAAGGGAATACGTTTCCCAGATATTTGACCCCATGAAACTCACATGTGCCATTTTCATTAATAAAAATGACCAACATACATGAACGTAAAAATGAATCGTTTTCACAAGAAAAGCGATGATATTTCTATCATTTAAATCGACCACACGGGTCATTTAAATATCACCTTATTATTGTATATGTTTGTGATGTGAACTACCAATCATGCTAACCTTTGTGGATGCAGGTAGATTAGGTTAGATGAATGTTAGGATTTATTTTCCTTCGGGTATTACATTTAATTCCAAATCTAAGATGTAATATTTGTTAGATATCAATGTATTATAGGCGATTGTAATCTTAGATCTTGATGTATATATTTAGGCGATTTGTATCCCCAATCCCGTGATGTAATTAATCTCCCGTAGACTAGGTGCATTTACTTTTCCTACGAGTTTACTTTCCCGTACTTTATTTACTGCTTTCTGCATGCGCGTTTAAATAACATATAGATTGAAAACACATAGATGGAATTGGAATATTATAAAGGTGGTTTCTGAACCGGTGTAATTTAACTCACTTAATGACGAAATAGATAACTCATCCCAAACCCGAATCTCTGTACTAAGGTATTGTCTCGAACACCTCATGGTCTAGGCTGTATCAAAAATTTCCCAGATGAGCTGATCGAGGTGGTGACTCAATATCTATAGACTAGAGATCCATGTCTCAAAGTCTTTCAAAACTCGTTTCAACATGAAAACCGTTTACATCGTTTTCAAATCCAGTTTTCGAAAACCTCACGCCCCATGTCCCAGGGCCGGTGCTTAGCGACGACTGTGCGGGTCAAAACTTTGTTCGCTCACAGAGGCAGAGAAAGTAAAGTTTGTGTGTATAGAATTGTGTACCTGATTTGTGGTAATGACCCCTTTATATAGGAGTTGGAATATTCTTTGTCTGAATAGGAGTGAGTCTTTGTTTCTAAGTAGGATTTTGCTAGGGTTGAATATAATCCTATTAGAATTAAGATTTCTAGTATTTGAGTTGTAATGAAACTCTATTGCTACGTCTTTGAGAAACAAGAAAAGATGTCCCACTCGGCCTCAGTCATTCGATCAGGCCGCATGACAAAGACAAACATAGAAGCGTGTGATCCACGCGCTCTATGATTTTATACCAGTTTATCAATGGAGATATAAATTGTTATTCCCGAATGCAAGGAGGTATTAATATTGACTTAATTTTGTTAAAACACGAGAAGATACTAATGTATTTAGTCAAAATTTATGGATGTTATTTACGCTTGTAAAAAAGAACTTCTAGGACTAAATAAAAATTTGGGAACTATGCAACTTCATTCTGACCTTATGTTTCTTTAGGGCAGAATTGCACTTCTTTGTTGTTCATACGAAGGAAGCCATAGGGTGTAATTGAGCTCAAAACTAAAAGAGTTACTTACAAAAACAATCTAAAAGCCTAAAATAATTACAAAAAAGTCACAACCTAACAAAATAAGAATTTTTAAGAACTTAATTACAAAACAGTCTCCCCCTTATTAGGAAAAGAAACCAACGTGTATTACTATATCTGTTTTTTATTTTTTTATTTTCCTTTTATCTCGCAAACTGTTCATTTTTTTAATTTGATGCTTTAGAATTTTTTTTATCGTCTGGCTTTTATCTTTCAAACCCATCCGTGACAATATATTTTTTCCAAATTTTTTTATTACTCACAGAAATCTATTAGATTTCTGTTAGACAATTATTCTGATGAATAATAGATTAAAAAATTATTTTGATGAATCACAGATTTTCTTATAATGGATTTATAATAGATTATACACATTTCTAGCTGATTGTACTGATTATAACAAATATCTGACAAAAAAAAACATAAATATTTCCAACAGATTATACAGATTCCAACATAGATTATAACAGATTTATAATGGATTTATAATAGATTATACAGATTTCTAGTAGATTGTACAAATTATAACAGATTTCTAACAGAATGAACATAATAAAACACACTTCTAACAGAACAAAAACATATTTATAACAAAATGTATATGACAGCAAATAAAATCCTTATTTAAGTAGATGATTTCTTATATCTAAAAATCTGTTAAAATTCTATTGAATTTCTATTATAAACCTGATAATATCATTTTTCATAAAAATATAGATATGTTACTAAAAACAAAGGCAAAATATAACACTTCGCATAGAAAATCTATTAGAAACCTAGCAAAACAGATTTATAACAAATTA
The DNA here is from genome assembly GCA_948277035.1 of Euphorbia corollata. Classification (NCBI taxonomy): domain Eukaryota; kingdom Viridiplantae; phylum Streptophyta; class Magnoliopsida; order Malpighiales; family Euphorbiaceae; genus Euphorbia; species Euphorbia corollata. The sequence continues at coordinate 9,647 of CAOJBI012473243.1, forward strand.
TACAGATTTCTAAAATCAGATTACGCAGAATATAATAGGTTTCTAACTGATTGAATAGATTATAACATATTTCTAATAGAGCAAGAACAGATTTATAACAGAACGAAAACAGATTTTATAACACAATGTATATGCATAGCAAACACTTTAAATATTGAAATCAAGTTCGAATGCATAATGTTAGAAACCTATTAGAAATCTATTAGAAATCGAAAAGAGAGACCAAAGAATTAAATCCTCTGTTCATCTTCTTCCTTGAGATAAAATCATACCAATTTCAATGGAACCAAATAAATTAAAAAGAATTGAAGAACAAAGATGAAATTGCAAGAAGAGGAGCAATGACTAGAGGAGTAACACCGTCGAGTGGAAGAGATACGGCAAATCAGAGGAAAGTCGGTGAGTGGTGGACCGAAATATGTTCGCGTAGAGAGTGGAGGAGAAACGATGGCAAGTGAAGATGCGATAGGAAGAGGAGGGAAGCCATGGACGAAGAGTTTGGTTGGATATGTAGATTTGACAAAGAAGAGGAAAGCCGCATAGGAGCGAAAAGAAATTGTACCGAGAGGTGCGAAGCTGGAAACGAGAGGTGCAGGAGCGATGTAATTGCCGGTGATGTAGATCTGAGATCACGATTAAGAAGGGAAGAGTAGAGAAGGGAAGAATATATAGGACGTTTATTTGTAATTAGTTTACCTGGATTGGTGAATATGTAAATAGTTTAACAAAAAAATGGACTTAAATGTAATTAGATAATTAATAGACATAAATATTTTAGGAAATGAGTCATGTTTTGATAAATACTCAAACTAAAATGTTTACTTTCAGGCTCATTATTTGGGTGATTTTTTTTAAAATTTGCCTCATTTGGGCTTACATTATTAAATGAAAAGAAAAATCCCCAACACACACCGGATGTGATTTGAACCTGGGACCTCTAGAGTCCACAGCTTCCGTCTTAACCACTAGGCAAAGACCTCAATCACCATTATTTGGGTGATTATACGGCTCATATAATTGTTTGTCCTTTTGTCGGTGGCACATGAACTTAATATAGACAAAATCACTTGTATAGGCAATTACTACTTAAACCCACATTTATTGAAAGATAAACTAATGTTGGATTAGGATTTAGAAGGTTGAATTTCCTGCACGCAATTGCGATCTCCATCAAACATTCTTTCATGATCTTAGTTATTTTAAAACTTATGCATTTGTATATAAAAGTGAAATGGTAAAGAATGCATCAAAATCAGGCTTTTTTATTAATTTTGTCCTAAACATGGATTTTTAATGTTTTTACATTTAAAACTTTTTCCTTTTCAGTTTTTACTTTTATTCTTCCTTCATCATACAAGAAAATTAGTTTTTTTATGAGGGAATCTATGAAATTTCTATTGTAAAAGGTGCGTTGCAATAAAACTGCATTAGAATGAATTACTATTCAATTTACGATCTATCATTTAAGTCTGCAATGGTATTTTGTTCCCTTGCAAAGGTGGGAGAAATGTATTTCCTTGCAGATTTTGTCGTCGATTGGCAAGTGTTTTCTATCGCAGTTTATCATTGCAGATATGCAAGTACATATCCCTTGCAACTTCGCTTCGACCAACAATATTCCTTACATATTTTCAACTACATTAGCCCTTTGCAATTTCACTTGCAAATAATGGGAAGCACGTGCCATACTTACCCACAAACAGTTTAAAGGTTTCCTCTAAATATATTATAAGTTACTTTTTCAAGCTTGTAGATCAAAGGAATTTTAACCATATATAATCATTAGATTATCTCTATGCCTCACCTAAGAACTAATTAAAGCATCTTAACTTAAGCCATTT
>CAOJBI012473631.1:0-12589 GCA_948277035.1 Euphorbia corollata
GAAACAAATGCAAAATAAGGAAAAGAAAAAAAAAAGTGACTATTTAAGATATGAACAGAAAGGGAAGGACTGACAGGAATATTATTCTGTATGTAAGCAAACAAACTCTTTAAATTTAGAAGTGAGTTTAAAGTATATAAACAATCTCGTTATTACACAACCGACTGAATAATGTATATTAGTAAAAAATATATATATTATATTGATGATCAATATGACAAATTAATTTGATGAAGTTTAATACAGCTATTTTTAAGATTCTTAATTTGAATATTATTTTTATATAACATTTTATATTTATCAATATTGTTGGTTATTTTATCTCGAAGTAATTTTTATTGAAATTATAATATAGGCTTGCTATTAGTGTTTAAAATCCTGTCCCCAAGTCACTAAATAAAAGATAAAATTGTAAGGGGAATACCATGTTTTTTGTCTCTTTTTTTTCTTTTACATAAAATATATAGTTATCAATATTTTACTTTTTTTAAGTCATGGCTTTTTCTCTTTGCATGAATGAATTGTAAGTTTAGAAGTTTTAGGGTTTTGCCCACCCCTTTAACAATCTCTTCTCTCCACTCAATTTGAATTTTACAACTTAAAATGATCATAGCTCTTAATCCATTATATGAGCGTTTTGTACCTGATACAAGAGTGTATATATTTATACGATCAATTTTTCATTTATTTTGTTATTAATTTTAAAATGTCAGTAAAAAAACTATGTTTTGAAAGTTTTATACCTGGTATAAAGATGGTATAGTGCCTTTATTCTTTATACTCACAACATTTCTCTATCCCAACAAAAATCATTTTATGAAAACGTTATATGTGATGTAAGAGCTGTATGATGTCTATATATATAACCCATCTTTCATTTATTTTCACAATAACTTTTTAATGCTAGTAAAAACTATATTTTGAAAGTCATATACCTAATATATAAGAGTGGTATACCAAGTATATGATCAGGTCGGCTATTAGTAGGAGTAAGGCGAGCGATCGCTTAGAACCCTGAAATATGAAGGGCTCAAGAATTTTCCGGCAAGCAGTGCAACTACGGTGGTGAAAGAATAAAAAATTAAAGAATAAAAAATTTAGTAATTTCCAGTTACAGTTCGCGATAGAAAAATAAAAAGATAAATTATTAACGGATCCCGTTATTTACTTTATTTGAACCTAGTCATGAAACGATGTTTAATGCCTAGGTAAGAGATAAAGTTAATGTTGGATGAAATAGTAAATTACACAATCGATGCTGTTTTTTTCATGTCCATTGATAATTAATAGCAATAAATAATTTGCCGTTCTCAAAAAATAAATTTGAATATGCTATTTTCATAAGAATTTCAATATGCTTTGAAATTAAGCATTTAGATTATTTCTTTAATTTGTTAAACACTCCGCAAATATATCTAAATATTGATTGTATTTTGAGTTCTCTACACCTCTTTGTCTATATTATTTAAATGGCAACATCACAAAAACAATATCATCAATATAAAAATAGAATAACAAGAAAAATATGCTCAATTAAAGAGCGAGATTTTATGTTTTTGGTAATTAATAATAATTCACTAAACTGAATTTTTCGAATAACTTCTCATTTTTTCTTAAACTCATTATATATTCAAAATTACATATGAGAAAAATGATGTACATGAACATTTTACATATACTATAGTTATACAATATCAACATGAGTTTGTAGTATTATTGTTATATAAAAGGTACTCATAGTATTTATTTGAATCAAATTATACGTATATAAGTACTGATATATCAAGAGAATTCTGAAAACAATTTCAAACAACACTCACTCACCCTAGGGATTCGATATTAAATAATTTGTAAAAGAAAATAAAGAAGAAAAAGGAAACAAGATGGTGATTTGCCAACCCCACGTGCCAAGTAATATATCAGAAGTGGAAAATGGATAACAGTAATCAGTAGGTCACGTGCAGAGGATCCAATGTCAAAATATGCAAAAACAATTTCGGTATTTGCCTCAATATTCTTGTTTAAGTTCTTAATAAAATAGTAAAATGAAGAACAATATGTTTTATTGGTTGGTCAACGGTCAAAGAGAGATGGGTCAGCGTGTGAGCCGCACGAGGGGATCTTTTTTGCCGCCTTTAATTTCATGTTTTGTTTTCTTTTATTTATTTAGTTGTTGTCCCATTCATGTGCCCTCTTCACCTTTCTACTAGCTTCACAAAATATCTATCTTCTCATAAGCCAAAATATTTGCAAGGATATGTTAAATTTTTGTTGAGTTACGCTGATATATTGCTTTTTGATCAGTCATTTCGACTGATAGTTCATTTTGTTATATTGTGTATATTCACTCACATATTTAACGATTAATTCACATGTTGATTTATTAACGAGATGAGATACTTGATCAAGATATCTTGTTAAGACTTTTATTTTATTATATAAATACAAAATTTTAAATATATGATCCATCAACTTGTTCAAAATGATCATTTATCAAACTAAACTTTTAAATTTATTAGATATCCACCTAAACTTGTTTAAAATGCACTTGTTTATCCCCCAATGTCACGTACTAGCTTCTGGTTAGTTTGACTTCTAAAAATGTCATTTTTCTGATTTTTCACTCTCAAATCATCAGAATGTGACATGTGATATTAATGGGCAAAACTTGTACTCCAGCGTCGATGGCGGCGAGGCTGGCCTCCTCCCTTCTTCTCCCCCCTCCCTCTTCTTCCTCCCTCGCCGACAGTAACCTGTGCCCTCCCCATCTATAAATCCAACGACTGCTTGGGGGGGTTTTCGATTTCCGGCGGCTGGGGAGGCACGTGACCCCTTCGCCCCCCTTGCCACCGTCCCTGCATCCGTTAAACGTCTACAATCTTAGAAGAGCATAAAAAAACCCCTTCATTCTAAAATCCAGTACCATTAAACACATCCAACTAACATTCTAGCTATTTTTTTTTCTGTCAACAAAGTCTTTACCAAGCTCCCTAACAAGATTAACACAATATAGCGAATTCAAATCATCTGCTGACTAACTTCTACAATGCACGAAATAGATATACTTTGAACACATTTTGCTTCACAAGCTCAAAAATACATACATCGTCTTCTTTGAGGTCATTGTCCGCAAAAAATGCAATCAATTTTCCGAAACTGAACCGCCCACCTTTTATGCAAAGGAAGGAAACTTTCCAATTCTTTCCGTCACAGAGTTGCAGCTACACTGACTTATCCATCTCTCGTTCTTCTCTCAATGCTTTTCCCATATCGGGAGGCACATACTGTAACAAACAAATAACACTACAAATAAACATGTTTTCAAGACAAAAAATAATATAAAAATCACAAACATTCATTGCTTACCCAAACATTGCTTTGGAAATTGTATTCCTTCAACTTGATATCAAACAAGGTTTTTAGAGAATGAAAACCTTATTTTTTATGGAGTTACACTGATATATTGCTTTGGCCAAATACATACAGAGCCCCCCCGAACTTGGTACGAAACGCCTTCCGCCACCCCAAACTTTCATCTGTGACACGTTGCCCCTCAATGTTGGTAAAACTGATACACTTTGCCCCCTCAATGACACGTGTCAGTTTGTGATTGGTTTGACTTTTTCAAAATCTTTGAAAAGTCAAATCAATCAGAAACTGACACGTGGCATTGAGGGGGGGCAAATTGTATCAGTTTTGCCAACATTAGGGGGTAAAGTGTCAAGTTTGAAACTTGAGGATGGCGGAGGGCGTTTTGGGCCAACTTAGGGGGGCTCCGTATGCATTTGGCCTATTGCTTTTGAACAGTCATTTCGACCAATATTTCATTTTGTTATATTGTGCATATCCACTCACATATTTAATGATTAATTCACATGTTGATTTATTAACAGTTTACGAGATGAGATAGCTGACTAAGATATTTTGTTAACACTTTTATTCTATCATATAAATACAAAATTTTAAATATATGATCCATCAACTTGTCCAAAATGATCACTTGCCAACCTAAACTTTTAAATTTATCATACCCACCTAAATGGTCCAAAATGATCATTTTTCTGATTTTTCACCCTCAAATCATCAGAAGCTGACATGTGATATTAATGGTAAAACTTGTACATTTTGTACAAGTTCAAAAAATATCTTAACATATTTACATTTTAAACAAGTTCGAGGAATATCTTGACACATTTGGAAGTTTGATATATTAAATTTTTCATATTTATCTATCAAAATGCTTATCTTTTAACATGTATCTATAAAATATTTTGTTCTTGTTTTAACGCACAACAAAACTTGAACCATTTAGATATATTTTTCTAAAATTTATTGACCAAAGTCTTTCAAGTTGTCTTATAATTTTTAAGAGGCTCCACCATTTTCACATAGTTATGTTAAGAGATGAACAATTAAAACACTAAGTCATCTATGGACAACTACAACCATTAAACATCCAAATTTGGCATCTCATTTTTACATCGTTGTAGTTTTTGTGCAACAGTTATCCAATCCAGTGTTTTAAAAGGCGCTAGGCGCTAGTCGGGCGGCTAGAGCTCCCAGGGGTCTAGGCGGAGATTAATCGGGGCCTAGGCGGGGACAAGGCGGATTAATATTTTTTAATTTTTAATATTTATTAATGAATTAGGATTATAAATTTAAATAGCACAATACTTTTTACATAAAAAAATTAAAAATACATTTAGCAACACCTTTTTGGGCTTTGGCGACACTTTATTGAGCTTTGGCGACTCTTTTTTGAGTTTTAGCGACACTTTTCTATGTTTTGACGACACTTTTTCCTAGGCGGCGCCTAGGCCATCCGATTATATAAAATCAGGGCGGGTTCCATCCAATCCAACACTTGTAATTTCTGGACAATCACACCTACAATATAACAACCTCATCTTCAAAATTACTCTAAACTCTACCTACTTACTGCATCACGTATAGTTTCCCTAGTAACCGAAACGTTGTCATTAACGTTTGAACAATCAAACTCTCGCCATATCAGACAATCAATATCATACTTTATTAGAAACTTTCAATCTGCCAAATTTACAACCTTATCATTTATTGCTTTTTCTTAACAATGTCTATCTCCATAAAGTTTAACTATACAATATAAACCAAAACGGCAATGGATATGATTATACCAGACGTATTCTATGAATTCTAGCCAAGGCTCAAGGCTTGACTGCAGAAAACATGATGAAGGATTGCTGAACTTTGGATTTGTAGTCAGTGAGTCCACATGATGTGCACAAATCCTCGATCTCCTCCTTTGTGTAATAACTATATGTCGCCCTCACACTCTGAATGTTGCATAGTAACACATTCCGATTCAAGATATTGAGATTAACCGATTATTTTAGAACTGATCAGCTGGAAAAAAAAAGAGCATTACCTCTCGGAGAAGCCGTAGCAGCCAGGGAGTCGTATCGCTGTATCTAAGAAATGTAGTTCCGACAAAGACTCCACCACTTCGCAGTACTCGGCTGATTTCAGCAATCTAATGTGTGGACAATGTCATGGATAAGCAATAATGATTTTTATAAAAAAAAAAAAAACAATTCAAGATCAAAATGGAATTCAGAATTCAGAAGCTCAATGCCAACTGCTACAGAAATTCATTACATATGCAATTATCATTGCAGTCTCTTTTAGTGGCGGTTTAAGTAGCACCAAAATTCTTAGACACTAGAGTTTTAACGTTTCAAGTCCATTTTGGAAACCAAAAACTCGAGCTGATCCGGGCTTTTTACTAAAAACATTAACTCAAGCCCGTACTTTAAAACTTCACGGTCGGGCTGGACCTGGACTGGGCTTACAAGGTCATTCCCAAACTTCGCCCAAGCTCATGAATATTTGTTTGTTATAAATTTTGCTATTAAACTAAATAGAAAAAAAAAACAAAATAAGCAAAAACATATTTAAATTTTAAATATAATTGCATAATTTACTTAAAATCTTTAATACTTAGCAATATTTATTGTAGTCAAGTATAAAAATTTAATAGAACAAATTGTAAAAGCTCAAATTAAATATAAAAATTTAATATATAAATATACGATAAATAAATAAAATTATTCGTTGGGCCGGACTTGGGTATTTGTATAAAACAAGCTAGGCCCGTGAAACTCTGGGCTTTTGACGGGCTCGGACTCAGGCCGGGCTTTTTTGAACAGGTCTAGAAACCGGTAAGAAACGTTTCCGAGATGTTTCCGTTAATAATACAAGTTGGAAACCGGTTTCCTCTTGATCAGGGAAACCGTTTCCATCAAATTTTCAACAAACTCGTTTCCTCAAATTTTGACCATTACTCTTTTAAACTAAAAATTCTGTTTCAATTAATAAACTAAACTAGACTTATGATTTACAACTTTTTCATGCTTTCTTCTGACTGTAATAGTGTTTCTTTTTAATTACTGGGTTAATCTTCAATATTCTAAAAGTAAATGCATTTTTATAAGTTTTAAATTTACAAAAATGTAACAGAAATGATTCTCTAACATCAAAATGACCCATACGCCGTACAAGGATTACGTGAGAAAAGATTGAATCAGCTTTCTATAAATTCAAGTTATAGAAGGATCTGCTGACTAGGATCTTTCAGCGAAATCTATGATGCTGTGATGCAAAACAGAGTGATGAAAGTCACTTACAGCATTTGAAGGAGACGGCCAGCAATGCAAGGCCGCGCCAGCATGAACTGCATCAACTGAACCTGATGGGAAGGGAAGTCTCGAAACATCTGCTCGAACAAGAGCAAGATTCCTGAATAATAAAACAATAATAATTCAGATCTCGCCTACAATGATCTCTAATACTTTATATTATAAATTAAGAGAAAAAAAGAAAGAAAGGAAATGAAGCTTACGTATTAAGGATAGTATTGTCTTGCTTAATGAAGTCATAACATTGGCGAAGCATGTTTTCCGAAAAGTCAAGGGCAATGACTTTCGAATATGTCCCAGATTTTGCAAATTTTCTGGAAAACAATCCGCTGCCACAGCTAACATCTACAAGCAGACCACCTTCTGCTGGTTTAAAATACTCCTGAGCCATTTTGAACTGCATTCATGACAACAAATATGAACATTGACAATAGACACTTAATATTATTTTTAATTTCCCTCAAATAAAAATGGCATTTTACACTCAGATTTTCTTGACCATTACAATATCATAGTACAGAAAATTTTATCCTTATGAATACCTAATTATCCAAGTCAAGCATATACGTTCCTTTTGTTTTTATGCTCATTAAAATGACTCTGATTATATGCCAAATTATATCGAAAAGAAAAGGAATGATTACCTCTTCATCAGGACCAGGAAAGCCACTTTGCCTAAAATTTTGACGCCATCCTCGTTCATACAAGAACGAAACAATGGGGCTCCTACAAGTTCAAAAACTAAAATAAAATATTATTTCATTGAAAAATCAGGAACCGTAAAATGCCAAAAATGCATAGCTATTCACAAGTATCATCAGTGGCTAGGATTAGACAATAAAACAAAACAGCTTGTTCATTGCTGAATGGTAAATAAGATCTAAGAGATATATAGTATGTCAAGTTTCATTCACAGAGATATGTGAGAATTTCAAATTCACTGGAAAAGCACTGAGGATTATATTATAGAATATAGATTATGCACATCAAATGTATACATACCGAAATAGCTCAGTTCTAGCAGGTCTTGCTTCAACATAATCCTTCATTCCAGCAGTAACAGTGAGATCCAGATAGTTGTCTTTGCTGGTGTATGTTTTTTTGCAATTTTCACACTTGAACCCAGAGCGATATATGGCTGACCTGAAGATTTAACAGTCGATTTAAGCCACATAGAGCAAAAGGAAAAATCAAAGAGTAAATTCATCTTGTATTAATAGAAACCACAACTCACAGATTAAAACCTGGAGGGCCTTTTCTGATCAGAGGCTCATAACATACCGGACATGCAAAAGGATCAGCCTCCAAAGTTTGATTCTTCTGTGTATTCAAATCCTAGAAACAAATATCTTTATCAAACTAGGAATTTAAGTAAGAGACAGATACAATATGAGGTGAGAAATGATATCTCCTTATTGTATTGTACTCAGCATTTCATCAATAATTACTGCTTTGCAGGAAAAGCATTAGCAATGATACAGAATGTCGACTTGTCGAGTACCCAACACAGAGGCCGACATTCATCAGGACACGTACGTTCATTAGTCCTTGTTATCAAGTGTATGCAAAACCATAAATATTATGGAATATTGTATTCTAGGCAAGTTGTTTTGTGTTCTAAGTTCTACACTATAAACCATAATTTCAATTCCCTTTCCAACAATTTCAATTCATTATCACTAGTTTTCCATATTTATATTTATCAGAAAACCTATTTTGTCAATTTGAATGTATAATCAGCACTACATTTTGAATATTTCGTAACTTGATGTGAATTAGAAATCATCACGACCATATTTCCCGAAATAGGATGTAAACAAGGCCTAATTCAAACACCGTGCCAAACCAATTCCACTAATCAACAGCTAAACTGTCATTTTCGTGTACAGAATCCACATAAAAAAGGTAATTCAAATTAAAGAAACAGTAAGACTGCCTCTCAATTGATTATTCGAGAAAACCAAACAGAAACGAAAGAAACAGAAAAGCAACACATAAAAAAAGGAGGATTAGAAATTGTACTGATTCAAAAGCAACCGATAAAGAGGCGCGAATGGTGGATGGGAACCGGAGAGAGGAAAAGCGGAGGCGAGAACGGGAGAGTCGGCAATTGTGAGAAATGAGAGGGAATTTGGGGGGGAGAGCGTGTTGGTGAAGTGGGTGAAGAGAGGAAGAAGCCATGGCCATCAAACACTATAATCTCTTCTCCTTCTCAGTTTGAGTTTTTTTTTTTTTTTTTTTACAAAAAATTTATATATCTTTAGCTTTTAATGTTCTGTGGAAATGGCGAGAGTAACGTTGCCTTTTTAATCAGCGCTTGAAATTCAATTTATTTAATTTTTATTTTTTGGAATAAATTCTAGTAGTTAAAATACCCATACGGCTGAAATTGTATTATTCTATCACAATGCAAATTTCATGAACTCGTAACTTTGCACCTTGGGTTTTGCATGACTAGTAAGATAAAATCATCACCATTTCCTCAATTTAAATATTTTCTACAATTTATTCTATAAGTCAAATATTTTTTTTGTTACCTAACATGTTGAAATTGTCTATTTAATGGTTGACATATTTAAATTTTATTTATCTAATACTTGATATATCAAATTTTAGTATAATAATTTAAGAGAATATTGAAAATCCTCAATTTTATGATAGGTCCAGCTCAATTAATGATTCTGAATGATCAAATTAATGCATATTCAGAAGTTGAGGTAGGTGAGGTCTTCTTTCTTGAGACGAGAGCAGAGAGCTGCACCTGACCAAGGCCCTTCTCCCGGCTGCTTGCTTGCCAGTCCATTCCTTCTTTTTCCATCTCATCTCTGAATGGCCCTTCATGCCCCTTACTATAGAGAGGCTACTCCCTTGCCTAATTAAGAGAGAGTCATATTGGTGCTTGCCTGAGAGTCGCCTATTTCAAAGATTCAGTATCGATCCGGGTAAGACATCTTCACCTAGTGAACTTCTGCTTGAGCACTTTCCCCTTGCTTGAGAGGCATTTGATGCTATTACGGAGTCTCTCTCTCTAGACGAGACGATGTCTAAGAGAAATTCACTGCCTAGTCAAGGACTTCTTCGGTCTCACTCGCCTCACACTTAATTCTTCTTCTGTGGAGGTAAGTTTGCTTTATTGCTTCTTCCTCTTCCATGGATTCAATTACAGTAATTGTGAATGAGATAATAAGGCCTTCACGCACTCAGCCCATTCTGCGTAGGCGGTGCTACTCTTCTAACCCGCTCCCCGCTAGATCCGTAGAGATCGCAGGCTGAACAGGTCCATTTCGGTCCAACTAGGTGGGTCGCGTCAAAGTATATCGTAAGTATAAATGAACTTCTCTACCCGCTCGAGCATTCGGATACTTGATCTGCACAATCAAAAAAGAGGACTACCTTTTTCTTTCTCATAGGAAGACCTGTCTTATGCAATCCTCACCTTTTCGGTACTGCTTGCCTTAATGTAATGCGCGATTTGTCTTACATCTATCATGGCTTACCGCTACCATGAGTACCCCCTTTGGATGGTTAGAATTAAATTAAGTGTTGAAATATTAAGTTTGTCAAATTAAAGTAGGTGAACGGTAGTTGATTGGTAGGTGAAATTTGAATTTTTTTTCCCCAAGGAACTTGCCTATAAAAGGCTTCTCCCAGCAATCCAAAGATTCATCCCATTCTGAGAGATAAAAACACAGAGAAAAATACATGTGTATAAAGTGTTCCTTTTAGAGTTTTATTCTTACAAGAGATAGAGATTATTAAGGAGGGGGAGTTGAGTGATTTTTTGGAGTATTTCCAACTGTCTCTTAAAATTAGTTATTCCTCGGGTTTGGGTATACTCGAGAGAGCTTGTATTTTGTATTCGGATTATTTATTAGTGGAGTTGATCGGTGCCCCGTGGTTTTTCCCTTTAAGGGTTTTTCACGTAAATCTTTGTGACTCATATTACTTTACTTATTTTATCCTTGTTATTATCATTGATTTGAACTTCGGGACCTAACAAGTGGTATCAGAGCCTAAGATTTTATTGGCAAGTCTAGTCGTACTATTCATGCAGTACCGAATCCGTGAATATATTTTCAAAATAAATATACCACGATGACGAGAAAATTACGAGGAATCCGTTGGTGCAGTCCGTTCGAATTACTGTTGCAGTTTAGCTATTTGAGTGAATAGTAAAATAGTAATATGATACTATTCATTTTCAGAATTAATTTTGTCCTCTTTTTAACCGTTGAAAGTGGCGTACTATTCACATGCATAGTACGGTACTATTCACGTGTACTATACTATTCACTTATACGAGACTATTCACGTGTACGGATACTATTCACGTATACAGTAATAAAATGGAAGGTTCTTCAACATCGATGATCAAATTGAATGGGTCCAATTGGTCAATTTGGAAACTCATGATGGAGGATATTTTGTACTGCAGAGATTTGCATGAAGCAATTGAAGGAGACACTACAAAGCCCGAAGGCATGAAGGATTCAGATTGGAAAAATCTGAATAGAAAGGCCATTGGTACCATTCGCCAATGGATACATTTCAATTTGTTCAGCCATGTCTCGGAGGAAACGTCTGCCCATGAATTATGGAAGAATCTGCAAGATCTTTATGATCGAAAAACTGCAGGGAACAAATTGTTCCTGATACAAAAACTTGTCAACATGAAGTATAAAGATGGAAGTCCTGTTGCCGAATTTCTGAACGAATTTTGAAGTGTCATTAATCAGTTATCTTTTATGAAAACCATACTAGAAGATGAGGTTCAATCCTTGTTGTTGCTCAGCTCATTATCGGAGAGTTGGAATACTTTGGTGGTGTCGGTAACCAATTCTCCTCCAAATGGAATAGTGTCTTTAAACCACGTTGTAAGCACTTTGCTTAACGAGGAAACTAGGAGGAAAGTTACGGCTAACGAAATTAGTCAAGCTCTTGTCACCAAATATAGAGGTCGTAGCAGAACTAAAGGTTCCAACAATCCAGAAAAAGCCAAAGAATGAGATAAGTCCAAAGGTAGATCCAAGTCCAGGAGTAGAGTCAAATGCTACCACTGTGGAATTGAAGGCCATTTGAAAAGGAACTGCCGAAAGCTGAAGAGGGAGCAGAGGGATGGCAACAACCAAGAGGAAGACAAGAACACCACTGTAGCAACTGAAGAGATTGTTGTTCTTTCTTTCAATCATGAAGAACAATGTCTCCAAGTCTCAAGTCAAAATGAGACAGAATGGGTGATCGATACCGCGGTATCTTATCACACCACTCCCAACAAGGAGTTCTTCTTCACCTACAAAGCCGGAGATTTTGGAATGGTGAAGATGGACAATAATGGTAATTCCAAAATTATTGGAATTTGTGACATTCGTGTAAAGACGAACACTAGCTGCACACTCATCCTCAAAGAAGTTAGGCATGTTCCAGATTTGAGGCTTAACTTGATATCTTATGGTGTCCTGGATCGTGAAACTTCGAGAATTTCTTCGGGAGTAGGAAATGGAAGCTTACAAAGAATTCCTTGGTGATTGCAAAAGGTACTATGTGTTACACATTGTACAAGACAAATGCAGTCATTTGTAAAGATGAATTACATGCGATTGAAGAAGAGTCTTCACCAGACTTGTGGCATAGAAGATTTGCTCACATCAGTGAGAAAGGATTGCAGATTCTAGCAAAGAAGACGCTCGTACCTTCTACTAATGGCATGCCACTATCCCCATATGACTAATGCATGTTCGGCAAGCAACATAGAGTGTCATTTAGCAAGTCATCAAGTAAAAGGTCAAGTGTTCTTGACTTGGTACACTCAGATGTTTGTGGCCCCTTTGAAACTGAGACCTTAGGAGGTAACAAGTATTTTGTTACTTTCATCAATGATGCATCGCGGAAGCTGTGGATGTATTTCCTGAGAA
>CAOJBI012476111.1:0-13330 GCA_948277035.1 Euphorbia corollata
CTCTTATACCATGTATAACGCTTTCATGAAAAATAATAAAAAACAGTATTATACAACAATTATACAATGTATAAGATTGCGATTCATTTTATTTTTTTACGAAAAAATTAAAATGTATGTCATTTTAAAGATAAAATTAAGATAAAAAAAATATTTCAAAGCGTCGATTTGAAAAAATCAACGGTTTGTGAGATATGGACGTTTGAAGTTACGAAAATAAAATTAAGTAGGAAAGAGAAGGTATTTAAAGTGGGTTTGAAAAGTCAACATAAAAAAAATGGTAAAATCACTAATGTAATCTAATAAAATAGTAAAGTTAATAATAATTCTCCTTAATTGTAAAAGTAAAAAAATCTAAGATTTTAAGATATATAGCTTAATTACCCAATAAAATAACTAAGGTTTTGATGTAATGTCAACTCATGTATTGCTCATCCAATTCATCATATTAATATATTATCCTTTCTTTTTGACAAAAAAGTTTTATATAGAGAATGAATATTAAACCTAAAAACCTTCTACTCCACTTTATAAAGTTTACCAATTGAAAACAATTACTCGAAAGTCGAAACAAATAACCTTACATGTATAAATAAGGTGGTGACTTTAATTAATTGAGAAATACAATATTATACTAATCGAAATCATTTAATGCTTACGTGACTTATTTGTTTACGTTTGTGATGGATTATTTGCTGTTTATAAATTATGATTGGTGTATCTTTTTTTGTCAACCAATTTCATTTTTTATTTTGTTGTTGTAAGTGTTTTAATTTATTTCAAAACTTCTAAATTTCACTGAAAATATATTTTTTATTGAAAAATTAAATATACAAGAGAACTTCTAGTTTAAACTTCAATCTTGTAATCATTTATGATTTTGTCATATCAACTATTTCAACTAAGTGACACAATTTTAATGGTTCAAAACCATATAAAACTGATCAAACTAATAATTTTAACGATAAATATATCGCGCAAACAAAAAAAATCCAACTGATTTGTTAAAGTATCTCCAACCCAACCTCACCCTAGAAGTTGGATTGGAGGGAAAATGATATTTGCCTTGACACCATTTTTCACATCTATTTAATTATCTATGGAAAATGCATGTAAACCTACGTTTAAGGGGAAGTTATAATAATGGGCTGAAAATAAGAAATAGTTTCAGCCCAATTATTGAACCCTAATTAATTTATCATATTTAGGTTTTCTCTTTACAATCATACGCTTCTCGAAAAACTCATCCCCTACCTCACGCTTCATGTTCTTTCTAACCTCACTCACGATCCCTCAATTTTCAAATCACGATTTCGTTCGAATCTGCAAATCACGTTCAAGCGATTTTCTACAGAGTTTCAAAGATTATGAAACGGAAATCAAATCTCTAAATCAACTGTTACTCTCACTGATTTAGGTAACATTTTTCCATTTTAAAAAACTAAATCTATTATATACGCCATTACATTTCTGTTAAATTTGATTTTGTTGCAAAATTGTGTTTAAATGTTGTATGAATAAAAGCTATGAATTATCATAGAAAGAAACTGGTAGGAAAGTGGTATGAAGAACAAACTAAGTTAAATTTGATTTGAATGTGCTATGAATCAACATAGTAGGAAACTGGTAGCTAATTGGTAGGTGAAACAAAACTATATTAAAAAAAATGTTGTATGAACATGCTATGAACGAAACTGGTAGGAAATTGGTTGGAAGAATAAACTTAGTTATATTTAGTTTGAATATGGGTTATAGATCAACATTGTAGAAAATTGGTAGACAAAACAAAACTATGTTAAAAAAGTTGTCTAAATAAGCTATGAACCAACATGGAAGAAGCTTGTAACTTACTGGTAAGTAACTGGTAAGAGGAATAAAACTCAATAAAAAATGTTGTATGAAAATAATATAAATCAAACTAGTAGAAAGAAAAAACCTTAGTTAAATTTAGTTTAAATATGGTACGGGGATCAACATTGTAAGAAATTAGTAGAAAACTAATAAGAAGATTATATAAATAAAAAATCAAAAAATTATAAATTTGCAAATTTGCAAAACTATCAACATCCTACCATGTACCTATCACTTATTTACCAGATTCGCACTTCTATCACTTATCTCCTACATATTTACCAGATACGTAATAGGAACGTATTGAAAAAAAAAATTGTAAACTTAAAAAAGTTATACAATGCAAAAATTTATTAAAAGGTAAATATTTTAGTAAGCTTCACACATCCTACATTTTTTACAATTTTCCAATCAAATTTGAATAAAAGGTAAAATCCACGAGATAATAAACCATCATCTAAATCCAAAGATACTAAATTAAAGATACTAAAATAAAATCAAATTTAAATACTAAAAGATAAAATTTATGTGATCATAACCATCATCTCCCAAAATAAAACGATAATAATTAAATATTTATTGGTTTTTTTAATTAACAAGAAATTAGCATATTAATTTTTCTAATTAAATTTATCATTCGTTAAAAAAATAGTAGCCTAATATTTTAAAGTTTTATTTAGTTTATGTGTCATAGTATTTTTAGAATAAATTTAAACAATAATTGTAAGTTACTTTGAGACACAACAATATAAAAAAATGAAACAAATTGAGTAAACAAAAAATTCTATTATTCATTCAAAATTAAAATATGAATTATGTAATTTTTATTATGATTATAAATAAATGTTGATTAAAATCTCATATTTCAACAATTTGATAGAGATTTAATAAGTGTTCAGGAAAAATTTCAACAAAAAATAATAAATGGAAATTTAGTGAAATCAATATTACTCAATGTGTAATGATAATTTCTAGTTTGAATGTAATATAAGCGACTGACCATTAAATAAGTAACTTGGGTAATTACTCAGTACTCTAAATATTTAGAATTTTCAAAATCAGAAAATAAAATAAGATTTGCTATTGTTGGTAAAACATTTTGTTTGTTTATTCAATAATCATTCAATATTCATTTACACAAGTAGATTTGTTATGAAAAAATTATTACAAAGTTTGTAACTATTTTATCAAAATTATTGTAGTTTAAAGAAATAAAGCATTCGTATATAGTTTCTCCCCAAAATAGAGTTTCATAAAAAATCTTCGGAGAATGTAGTATGATATTGTTTTTTTCGTTTTTTAATTTTTTATTTTTATTCTTTTTGTACTATTTTTTATGTAAATTCATTTTTTACTTTTTAATATTTTAATTAATTAATCATAAAATATTATATTTTTAAGAAAGCCTAATTAGGGAATAGAAAATAGATAATATAGGTGGAGGAAAAACACTCTAAATTATGCAAAATGAGACTAAGGAATATGATTGGATTTGCCCTAACCGATTCAAAGAATAGAAAAACAAATAGGTTACCATACATCGTGAAATTTCATTTTCACAAAAATGTCCTTGTATTTCAATAAATACCTTTTTGACATATATTCATTATTTTGCTTATTGATTTTAATCCACAAGAGTTCAAAAATTCGAGTACTAAAATGATTGTTTGTATAAAAAAAACTTGTTAATTTAGGAGTTAATAATAATTCTTTTGCCTTTCCCTAAAACATAATACCAGTACGTAAACGCCACCGTCAATTAATTATGGATTTCAGCCATGTCCAATGTTGGTCACCTCTTTTGGATTTTTATCTGCATTTTTCTTTTTTATTTCTGTGTCACCAATTAAGCATTTTCTTCATAATTAAATTTTTTACTTTTCTCTAACAAATTATTGATATTATATGATAATATTTTTCAGTGAAATTTTCAGGAACCATCATCGTAAACACTGCAATGGATATTAAGACGATCACACCCATATTCCACATTTTTAATCCGAAAACCATGGTCCTACAAAGACGTCGATCACAACCATAATTCAGGCGAATCATTGTCATTACTTTCATTACACATGTTAACTCGCCCAACTTGACACTTTGTATCAAATGTTACCTTCAACTTTGAAAAAATCTTTATTAACCCTTAAAGTTGACAAAAAAGCAGTGCAATCCCCCCGACCTCACGTCACTGTTTGATATGTTTGACTTTTCAAAAATATCAACAAAAAGAAATTATTTTTCCATCTCCAATCAAAAGGAGACATGTAGCATTAAGACCCAAGAAATACACTTTTGTCAAATTTAGAAAATTGACATGGACTTTTGAAAACTTTCACTGAGGGCTGACATGGACTTTTAAAAAAACTATGCATTCAGCATGTTTTATACTCATTCCATTACTAGCTTAATTAACAGGGCAGCTTTACTGAATCGGACCAGTCCCAACACCTAGAGTGTTTTTTCCATTGCAAGCCGTCTTGTAAAGACGGGGCAACCATTAGGCAAAATCTAAGCGAGAATAAAATGAGCCTTTAGATTTGAAATACAAAACCTCAAGATAATGACCGCTGCCTTCCAATTGTAGGGCATATCCACTTGCCCATCTTCACCTTTTTTATGTCTCACCTCCAGCCTTATTTAAGGCTTTGTAAATGCCCACTCATCCTCACATTTCATCCAAATCAACATCCTGCATTTCTTTATTCAGAAGTACTTTTACTACTAAATAATATATTTTTTATTTGACTTTTTAGGTTTACTAAAATAACCAAGAAAGTTTGGATGCCAATGAGAAACATGCCAAAAGCTCTCACAATCCACCAACGACTTACGATTCCCTCCTTGAAACAAATAAGGTATTAGGGCACCTATACAACTACAAACAATTATCCACTAGGCTGGTATTGGCTCGAACAAGTAATTCTCACCTAATAACAGCCTCTCAAACGACAAAGTTTTACCCCTTCAAACTGAAGCATTTAGTGCAGTCTGCTGGTATCATCCCTGTAAGCTTAAGGGCACTCCAGGTTAAAGCAGACAACTTTAGCATAGCTCAATCGAGCGGGATTAGTTTGCTTGTGAAACATATTGTACTCCGAACTTGCAGAGAAAAGAAATTGTTGTAAGATAGAATTATTCGTTCAAGAGAAGGACGATCAAAGATGATGGAGATGTATGGAGGATTCCACATTAAAAAAAAAAAAGATTACAGATTAGTATATAAGTAGAGTAGATTAAACCTTAACACAAACCAATTAATTATGTTAGATGGGTTTAACTCCATCTGTATGACCACTCAAATTATTAAGTTCAGCATTCTCAAGGCCCATAAATTATCTACAAAAGAGAACTGGTCATAGAGGACCAGATAACTTGTTACGACCAAGATCTAAGACTTGCAAGTCTGCTAACTTAAAAACACTTATGAGCTAGATTTCCCCCCAAGTTGTTGCAAATAGAAAGATCCACAAACAATGCTATGAAAGTAGACTGAAGTTTCCCAGAGAAGATGTTATCATTGCCATCAATGAAATACAAGCTTTTAAGTGAACCCATATCAGGGAACTCACTAAAAATATATTTCTACTGGATTTCAAGTCTTTCCAAGTTTAAAATAGAAGATAAGATTGATTGCAGCAGTCCACGAAGATAGTAATTATCAAGAAATATTTCTTGGGTAAAATAGAGCGCCTGAAGAGAATGTAATCTCGACATAGAGGGAAATTTGGAAGGACTAAGACGGCACAGCTAGATAAGCTTCACGAGAAAATCAGGAAGAGACCGAGAGGAGTTATAGGAAATGTCAAGGGTTTGTAAGGCAGGCCCTAGAGATAAGATAATGTAACAGAATAGGTGACTTTTACATATACCATATCTCCGTAATATTATTTTTTTAGTTTCATTACAGCACTAAAAAAACAGAACCCTGCTCAGGCAATTAAAGCACTAAGCCACTAACTAAGAACAAATTCGATTATTGCTATTTAGTTACTGTTTGTTGCCCACAGCTATAGTCCAAAAGAATTTGACGGATAAAAGCAGACTTCATTGACAAGGATGATATGATACAAAATCTTCCACAAACCCTAATTCAAAGTCGTGAAATTGCTTTCTAAGATGAGAAAACTCTCAGATTTTTCTTTCTTCATAATTGTAACGTGCAGCATTTTCAACAGAGGACAATAATAATAATAATAACAACAAAAGAAAAGGACCAAGAAAGTGCAAGAAAAATTGAGCACCTTCTGATGGCGTTGGAATTTTATGACATTAATCCAACGTTTCAAAATTGATGCTCCTGAGTTTGGTTCTGCTGTGTTATAATATCCAAATACTGCTTCACGAGATTTTGGTTTGACTCGAATATGAAAGGCATTCCTCTGATCTGCAAATTCATCAAAGCCAACCTAAGTCATTAAGAAATTGGCAGATGCTACTTCTTCAACCAGACTATTGGCAGATCCCACCCTACATATGGTATCCCCACTTCAATGTTGAAAATTTGCATTATGTTGCTAACATAAACCAGAACCCCAAAACCCTTTTATATTTTAGATGCAACCAATTATGAGGTTAATAACATAATACTAGAACAGAATAAAAGAATTTCTGAATATCAAGACAAATGAGTGGAAGAAATTGTTTATCTGCTATCAAAACAATGAGACCTGTTCCGATATAGGAAATCCAGCTAAATACTGATAACTGTTGACAGGCTTTAGATACATGACAAGAGAGCTTTGACACCAAAAACGTTGAAGAGAAGTAACCAACTTGAAATAGCATGTGAGGAGAAAAATTCTCATGTCCAAACTTTTATGTGTCCCCTTCCATGTAAACCATTCATTTTTTGACAAGTTTAATATTTTTTCACATTTTTCTAATTTTCTCTAACGTTTCTTTTTCACTTTCCTACAAATCAGCCACTTGTCAAAAAGTGAATGGGTCACATGGAAGGGGACAAACAAACTTTTCCCCCATGAGAGAACATCTGCAGGGAAACACAAAAAAAAAAACAATAGCACAACAAAGATCTACAGGAACAAACCTCAATCAAACAGCTGGAAGGAAGGCTTAGACTCTGTCCATGGAATATCTCCTTGTCATTCACTAATATAGGACATTTGCCCAGATTTCTCAGAAGGAAAGATCCACTTTTGTCCAGGTTTATAGTTGCCTAATGGAGAATAAAAAATATAAAATATTCACCTGAAATTAATCAATAAGGTAAAAGGAACAATTTATAGCACTGAAGTACAAGTAAACTGACGTGGCCAAAACAAGCCTCACCTGCCTACGAGATACTTTATTCCCACGCCCTTCCCTCCACAAGTCAATGTCAACAGCAACATCTTCAGTTCCTCTACCCAGCAAAACCTGCATATTCCAAGAGATGTTACTTCAAATATTAACCAAGGGAAAATAACAGAGAATAACATCATAATTAGGTTTCATAGGCTCAGGGATAAGGAAAAACAAATCCTGATGATTTACTTTTAAGATTTAGTGAACCAACAATGGTATTATAATTAGATGTACACTTAATCCAAATACATATACAGATAATTACTTGAAAGGAAACCAGCCTTAGAGAAAGTGGAGAATTGAAGTTCTCAATAACCAATTGGAAACAGATTAAGCAATTCTGAAAATTTGCTGCTTTCAGATACCTCTGGTTTCTTAATATAATGCATTGTATGTCGACCATAGAGAACAGCAAACGCTCCTTGAGATGCAAAGGTCCTTTGCATATAAGAGTGAGCACCCTGCTCCAGCCTCACAATCACCCTCTTAGTTTCCTCTTGCTGATATCTTGAAACTGCATTTAATTACTTAAAAAATTCATACACAGATTCCAATGTGTTGTGTTAATGTGCATGTGAAAATTCATTGCCGCATCTGGCGTGATACTTAAAAAAACAATTACCTTCTTCGCTGTAAAATACATCCTGGTCTTCTGGATCTAAGTCCATATCAAGAATCTAAAGCATAAGAAAAGAAGTCGAGAAAATCAGCAAAAAGAAAAATATTATTCTTTAGAAGGACAGAATAATGTTTACCATTGCTTCAACATCTGAGAAACATGGTATATCATCATCACTTTCGACAAGTGGCTCCTCTGCATCTGACACTTGATCATTTGCAATGTGCTCCAAGGCAGATATATCTACAGACCCGAAATTAGTATGTGGTTCCTGACATTGTTGAACTCGTGGAGAGGCATCATCCCTCTTGACAACACTAGCATTTGATTGAGAACATTTTTCACCATCTAGACCAATAGCTGTCTTTTGTATCGAACATTCAACTACATTACGACGAAAATGATTTATTGCCACAATATCTGGAGTTTCTTCCTTCAGTTTAGCAGGTATACGAGCTTCAGACGTAGCATCTTTTGATGCATTACCCACACTCCTGTGAGCAGAGCTACTAATGGGCAGGTTGATTTTAGTCCCATCATCCTCAACTGGATGAAGTGAACCAGTTTCAGGAATCACTTGTGATCTTATAATTTGGGAGTGTCCATGAGATTGAGCAGGAGATTCCTTATCTCGCCGTGTCAATGTCAGAACCCTGTCATTAGAGTGTAGGTTGCTAGAAATCTCTTTAACAGCTTTAGTATTTAGTTTAGAAGCATCATGTGAATTCCTCCATGATACAGAGGAGAACGGTTTTGGGTGCAAATGGTTGGAAAAGACAACATCATCATTGCATGGGATTTCGGGATCTTCAGTATTCAACGCACAGATAATAACTTCGCTACTCATTTCAGGAAGGTGAGTTTCTGAACCAGAACCTGTCGTCAGGTGCTGGACTTCTGTTTCGATTGCCATATCATTGCTATGATGAGGTCGCTCATCTCGATCTATGCCTCCATGACTTGCACCAGCCTGATCCTTGAGATATTCCAGATTTACATCTGCTACCATGTGATCTTGACTGGCATCAATTGGTGAACTCAACAATAATGAACTAAGGCCATCAAAGTAAGACTTATCAATTGCATCTTTTCCGTCATCTGTGAATAGAAGTTCTTCCTCATTTGTGAAATTTAAAAGAGAATTGGAAAGTTCAGCCAGGTAAACTTCGGTGCTTCCAGTTACAGTTTTCATGTCCTCGTTTAGTATTTCTAGGTCTAAGTTGCCATCTCCATGCATATTAAATTCTGGCAGACATGTATTCTTTGTATTGCCATCGTCGGGAAGTGAATATGTATCTCCTGTGTGCAAATTAAGTGGAATACTTGGCGGTGAAACACCGTCAATTGTCCTCCATATTGACATCTCAGGGAGTGGAGACGGGTACTCTAAATTATGAAACGACACATCGCATTCGATAATTGGAGTACTAAAGTCATGCTCTCCATCAAACTTGGCACATCCATTCACTTGGTCAACATTCACCGGGAAGTCTTCAGGTTGCCCGTATTCCTCAATCAAAGTTCCATTTGCAGCTTGAGTGATATTTTCTCCACATATTTGTGGCATCTCAGTATGTACATTATCTTGCTCTACTGAATAATCTTCCTGGACAGTATTTTGAAACTCTGCATGAAAATCATTGGTATTAATATCATCCATAATTTCTGGAAAGTCATGATGCATAATATCTATATTAGATTCCTGGAGCCCAAATTGATCTGAAACTGGATCTCCAAGAATGTCATGCTCATTTCCCATGTAATTGTCATCAGTAGGTGTCACGAGAAAGGCCAGATCCATGGGGTTAAATGGCTCGTTACGAATTCTTTTACGCAGTGCATAATAACTATTGCGCACACTTTCAACTTTCCTTTTCCCAGAAACATATTTATTATCTCTTAAATTCCCAGCTCTACTGAATTTCGATGGAAGAGTTGTTGCAGAGCGCTCAAATTCAATCATGTGAAAAGAAGCTTCTGTAGAGATAACTGGATCATAAAGGAGAGAATGCCACCGATCTTGTAGTTCTCTAACAGTGAATTTTCGAGAAAATTGTACTGCGCCTTTAGCAAGTGATTCCAATGACGCACCAGCCTGCCAACAGCAAACAAAAAAAGAAAAATGTAAATCAACAGCCTCCTATCAGTTTTCGATTTAATAGCTATTATAGCAATGGTAACAAACTCCAAAAAAATTAAAAGGAAACCCCAATAAGAGAAGACACATTCTACACCAATTAATTTTATATACATATGGGAGTGGGCAAAATCCTGTTTGCTAATATCCCTCAGGAGCTCATCAACCATAGAAATGTCCATGTAAAATAATTAGTTTAAAGCTCATCCTTTCAAGCTTCATTTACAAAGAGAGATGTGTTGATGTTGGATAATATATTGCTTTCCTCCGGTTCACAACAAGTACTATCTGAAAACCAACAAAATCATCATGGATTCTCATTTAAATCGCTGATTCTGATGAGAATTTGAAGCACAAAACAAATTCAAGAGGAAGACAATGAGAGTACATCAAAAATTTTGGTAAAATGTCCCATATCTTCCAAGTCCTTGTATTTTTTGGATTTAGACAACAATATGAAAGAGCCAACTCTACTACTATAATACCATGCTTAAACAATTGAAAACTCTAAATATCCTTAGATTTCCCAATATTGTAGAAATACACACACGTAACTGTATCCATGGTACTAGGAAGGAATGCAAGCAATCTAACTAATCCAGCATCCCTCGCTAAAGAAAGACATCAAATGTGAGTTCAAGTTTTCACATCCACTAATGAGCTCTCATATATGCTATTCCATACATAAAACAAAAAGAAATTTCTAGTACTCACTCCAGAATGCAGACACAAACAAGCTAAGTGATAAGAAAATTGAATGTAACAAAACAATCACACAAGCCCTAAAAAGAAAACCGCGTGAAAGAAATTTCTTATTCTCAACCTTAATGGCAATAATCTTTCGCCTGTAATTCACAATAACTCAGACATGATATTTACAATCAAACAGAAGCGTACATTGGGATAGCAAAGCCAGTACTTCTTTTTGCTTCACGTGGATTCGGCAGACAGCAAACAGAAACAATAAATAGCTACAGACACAAAAGAAATGCGGCAAAACAAAAACGAAATCCCTAATTTATGAGTGACCATATCATTAAAGCTTTTTCGCTTTAAAAAATTAACAGAACAAAGTTACAAAACCACAATTTCACTAAGAACAGCTATCTCAAAAAGAGAAATCAAAATTGAAGACTAGTTATTCAGAAAACAAAAGCAAGCGAAAGTAAAGTTACCTCAACAGCATTCTTCAACAAAAGATCATCCTCGGGTATCCAAGAAGAAAGAGGAGCAAGAGCTCCCATGACTAAAGACCAAACAACTTTTGCCTCTATCAAAAGCGCAACTGTTCTCTGTTCACAGCAAAAGGGGAAAAAGGAAGCAAAGAACAAAGGGAGTGAATAGACAGAATACTGAAGGACACTCAGGAAGAAAAGAGAAGGATTTTAAAGGGAAGAGTGGGGTGGCGGTCTGCGACTCGGGTGAAAAGTGACCAGTGAGTTCACGGAAAATCGATGAAATCTGTTTGATATTAGGGCACGTTACCAAACCCACCCACCCTTTTTTGTCTCAGGTGAAGTTGATAGCGAGAAAATTAAAATATATACAAATATTCCCATTTTTCATCTTTTTCTGTTAAAAATATACAGCATAATCTAACTACATATTTTCTTTTCTATTTCTACACTTTCCGAAGATTAAAAACCTATAAATACTTACGCTTATTTGGTTTTGGGTTTCAGGATTTTTTTTTTTATATTTCAAGGTATTTTAATTTTCAGTTTTCTAAATAAAATATTAAAATATCAGAAATATGTACATTCTTTTAATAATACATCTTTTCTTATGTGTAAAAAAATGTAACTACCTATTTCGAACTTTACTGTTTAAAAACATTAGAAGTGACAAAAAAACATTACAAAATAATTAAAAACAATGGATATAATCAAACTAATAAATTATAAAGTTAAAAATCTTTTAATTCGATAATAAATAAATATTTTATTCAATTAAAATCATAAGTCTATCTATGTCTAATTTTATATTAATTTAAAAATGATAAATCTTACCTTTAACAAAATAAAACTTTTTCTATCATATTATTCAATTTTTAAGATAAATATGCTTTAAGTTTTTCAATTTTTTATTTCTTCTAATCCGTACATTCATAAAAAGAAAGTTCAATTTATAATTATTTTTCAGTTTTTATTTATCTTTTTATTCAAATTTTACAATTTTCAGTTTCCTAAATGATCAATCAAAAAATAGATACATTATCACTTATGTCTAGTTTTTAAATTTTCAATTCTTTTAGTTTTTAAATAATAAATAATGATTTTTAATTTTACTAGTTAAAAAACATACCCGATGAATTAAAAAAATACAAATTAGATTAAGTGGACTAAATATGTAATAGAATTATCAAATAAATAGGACAAATAATTAACTAAATAAATAAACTAAAAATATATTAACAAAAAATTATTTACTTATTTGTTAACAATTAACTGCACAATTATTTATGTTTAGAAAAATAAATTATATATTATTACGATAGACAAATAAAAATTATGTTTATTCAGTTTGGATTATTTCAGAAAACATGAAAAAATATTTTTCGAGTCAATGTATAAAATAGAAAAATTTAGAAATTGTTTTCCAATTTTACAAACTGAAAAATTTTGCAACCAAACAGTAGTTTTCATTTTTCAATTCTCATTGAAAGATTTTCTGAAAAATAGGTGCATTTTCCACTACCAAACAGATATATTTTTTTTTTGTTTTTATAATTAATTTGATATCCCATGAGTTGGTTAAAATCGGATCTCCGAAAAACATATAAAATTTCATTTAGTCTACGTACTTCTAAATTGTTCATCTTTTCATGTTGTTATTTTTCTATTATTCCATCAATGTAAAAAAATTGTCACTCACGCATCAATGTAAAACAAATGTGACCCAATGTGCAATACGAAAATCAAAGGTTACTTTTTTAAAAAACAAAATTATATATATTTGACATTAATTTGGTTTTTACCAATATTTGTAAATTCCAAGATCGAATTCATAACCTGACATTTGTTTAAGCAAAGATTGAAAGACTGATATCTCAACTTAATAGTTAAGATTGAATTTATCTCTGAACATTTCTAGATTCGAATCACATCAAGATAGAGCAAGATTTTTGTTAAGGAAACATAATTGCATAAATTAAAAAAAAATTAAAGTTATCAATTATTATTAGTTATCATGGAAGTATATTAATTAAAAGATAGCAGACATTCTATGCTTTAAATCAAATAATTGAAACCTTATACAACTTGTCAACCACGCCAAACTATAAATAATAGTAGATTTTTTTAGTGGGTGAAGGTTTCATTTTTGTCTTATTGATTATGCAAATTAGATATAGCGTTTATAATTAACCAAACATGTATATGGGCCATGGGAGATTCTGCCTTCTATTAAGTTTTTTT
>CAOJBI012476661.1:0-12096 GCA_948277035.1 Euphorbia corollata
ACTTGCAATTTCGCTTGCAAATATATTTCTCTTTTAATTATAATAATTTTGCAACGGAAAGTATTTTCCCTTGGAGATTCCGTTGCAATATATAAAAATTGCAACTGAAAAATTTCGGTTGCAAGCAATCCGTTGCAGAATGCTGTTTTTCTTGTAGTGACTGGTTATTACCATCATTATTATCACCTCTTCCGAATTGGTGATTTCTTCCTCGTCCTCTTCCTCTTCCATTTCCTCCACAACCTCTACCTCTTCCTCTTCCAAATTGACTAGCATCACGACTACTCTCACTTTCTTTGAATGAAGCCTTTGCTGCTAAGGCTTGTTCTATAGACTCATCTTTGTGTCTGTTTAATCTTTCCTCACGAGCTTGTAATGAACCGACAACTTCATCAACTGTCATTGCATTTATATCTCGGGACTCTTCAATCGCGACTACGATGTAGTCAAACTTTGGTAATAGCGATCGTAGAATCTTTTCGACAATTCTCGACTCGTCGATTTTTTCTCCGTACTGTCGCATTTGATTGACGACAGATTTTACTCGTGAAGAGTAGTCAATAATTGCTTCCATCTCCTTCATCTTTATCATCTCGAATTCTCCCCTTAACATCTGAAGTCACACCTTTTGTACTTTCTCCTCTCCTTGAAGAGAAACTCGTAAAATGTCCCAAGCTTGTTTGGATGTAGTTGCTTCTGCTACCTTCTCAAACATGACATCATCCAATCCTTGATGGATTATACTGAGCGCCCTTTGATCACTTCTACGATTCTTAAGCAAACTATCTCTTTCTGCCTGAGATAATTGTGCATTTTCAGCTGGGACAGGGACTTCATAACCATTTTCAACAATGTCCCAAACGTCTTGGGCTCCTAAAATGGCTTTCATTTTGATGCACCAATTTTTGTAATTAGTTTTGGTAAGTTAAGGAAAACTGAAGGAAACATTGTTGCTATTCATTTTTTCGGTAGGGTCTCTCAAACACTCAAGAATAGGATCTTAACTTGGCTCTAGTACCACTTTGTTGGAGGAAATTTGAGGAATATAACAAATAACAAAAGAAAAGTTGCTAAACTCAAAAACTTTCACTTTTATTTCTTTCTTGTTTTTGTTGCTTTATACTTACAAATGGCAAATACAACTCTTTATATAGTGTTCAAAAAACTACAAGTAACATAAAACCATAAATACAAAAAACATGAAACATTCATCTTAAATTCTTAACTTAAAGAAATAGAAACTTATCTCTTGATACGTTGCATTTGAGGTCTTCTTCAAAGATTAAAATTCAGTTGTAATCTTCTCTTATGTTACTTTCTTTTCTTTTATTGAATGTAAGTTTAGTAATTCAACATCCCCTTTTTATAGAAGAGAAATGGAAGGGGATTTTAAATTCCAAGCATTATTGACGGGATTGAAATGACAAGTGTTATGATTATCCCTAAAGAAGTGGAATGGTTAACGTATTCAGTATGCTAGAAACTTAAGTGACGCGCGTTCTACGCATGCCATCAATGCGGCTAGAGTAATTACGACAGAAGACAATCGATGATCTTCATAAGAGAGTGACCCATCCAGCTTTTTCCATATCTCTGGATCTCAAGGTCGGGCGTCAACGAAAATGCCTGGTGAGAGATTAATGTTATGCTGATAAGACAATTTCTACAAAGAACAAGGTAGAGACCGTATTCCTAACATGAACGGATAACCCGGTTAATTAAGTCTCAGATGTTAGGAAAAGTGCCCCATAAGGTCATATAAAGAAGAGCTTGTTAAGTCCCAAAAGGCAGAAAAATAACTCCCTCAACTGTATATGGAGAAAACCCTATTCCATGACAAGCATCTTGAGTGCCCGTGAGAACACGAAAACAGTAAGAGGCAATGAGTGGAACATTCATGTTCCCCCGACACCTCAATCGAGTCATCAAGGTGCCAAGGAGATCAATCCCATTAACATCAACCAAACAAACTTGTGAGGATATCGAGAATATTTTATATATGTTTTCAATAAATAAGAGTTGATAAAGAAAGAGAACAAAAATTCGAATTTATCATACTAAAAACTATTTTTTCTTTTTATGTATTACACGACAGAGTATTTTCATATAACTATTAAATGATAATTATAAAGATCCAAAGTAATGAGTCTTCTTGCAAGACTTGTACATTATCCCTTGTATTTTTAGCTCTAAAATTTTTGTTTCTAGTGGAAATTATTCATACTTTTTAATATAACCTAATTCCCAACAACAAACAATTATCTAAGCTTCATTCATCTTTTTTTTCCTTTCATTTTTCATAAATCCATTCTATTCCATGTTACAAAAGCCTAATTTGGCTATTCTTTCCTGCAACAGTTGTTCATAACTTTTGCAAGTTTACTTTAAGCTTTAGTCTCCGGTCCTGCTGGTTTTGAATTGAGAAGTGGCTGCAAAGCTTTTACGACAATTGTCATGTTTGGCCTGAAATCTGCTTCATATTGAACACAAAGTGCTGCAACTGCACCTAACTGCAATGTAAATATACTACCCATGGTAACTGTTATAATAATATCTTCTTAAAAAAAATTTGCACAATTGGGCTTACATAGAAAGAAAAACCTACCCGAAATATGACTCGAACTTGAGAATGTTGTAAGTTCAATCTTAACCACTAATCCAAGACATTGGTCACTTTACAACTTTTATAATAATATGATTTGGAGCTATGCTGAAAATATTATTTCAATATTACCAATACAAGAAAAATAAGATTTAGGAGTAAAAAATGTTCATTTGGTAGCAAATTCTAACAAAAGCACATTCAGTAACAAAATAATACCAAATTTTGTTGCAAAAATACATATGGACAAATCTTTGTAGAAGCAACATGCATAAACTATTTTATTGCTGTTAAATGAGTTTTATGACCTCAACTTTTGAGTACCGCTGCAAAATGAGATTTCTAGTTGCAACTTGTAGGTATTTCTATTTAATGAAACCAAGAAGGGTGCAAGAAGCCCAACTAAACTAAAAAATTCACTATATTTTTTTTTCCAGTGTCTCAGCATGCTGGGGAATGCTGAGGAATACGAGAAGGAAGGTGGTCAATGACAATGTCATCGTGCCCTATCTATCCATTAGGCACCCTGACACCGCCACTGGGTAGAATAATCATAAAAAATATATGTAGAGGAAACCTACTAATATCTTTCCAAAGATAATATCAACAATAATAGAGGATTAGATAAGAACCTTTGCAACAGCCTTTGTAGGGTAGTCATTATTTAGTTTGGGATCTACACATTGTTTCACTTTGTCCTCACTCAACCTTGGAGTTGCCTGCATGTATTCAAATTATTAGCTCACTACTTACTAATTGTACAATGCAGAGAAGATTGATCTAAAATTCTAAACATACCCAAGTTACAAGACTTTGTTGTCCCTTCGGCATCGTGTGATCTACCGGTTTTCTTCCAGTTAAAAGCTCTAAAAGAACGACTCCAAAACTATATACATCACTCTTTTGAGTTATTTGTCCTGTCATGGCATATCTGTACAAGTTACGAAAAGCAACAAAATGAATAAATTAGAAAAATATACCATGCAGTCGCAAACAAACGTAGACATAAGTCGGTTTAATGTAAGACTTGCTCGGGTGCATGGTAACCAAATGTGCCTAGGACTCGAGTTGAATGTAATCGAGCTGCGGTATCAGATGATGCATTTGACAAGTTAAAATCAGCGATTTTTGACATGAAATCATCGAAGAGTAAGACGTTGCTTGACCGAACATCGCGATGAACAACAGAAGGCTGAACTTTTTCATGCAAATACTCTAGCCCTCTTGCTGCCCCATACGCAATTTTAACTCTTTGACTCCAGGTTAGTACCGGACCAGGTTCTGCCCCTTGTACATTTTTCCTCCCTGCACCATAACATTATAGATACACATTCTCAACTCCATTCGATTGTTACTGCTAGTCAACACCTTAAGGATCATAGATAACCATTAAATACCATGTAATATATCGTGTAACGAACCCATTGTCGCGAACTGGTAAACTAAGATGCGGTTGTTTTGCTCCAAGCAATAACCCATCAATTCGACAAAGTGTTCATGCTTAAGCCTTGACACCAATGATAACTGAAACAGAAGTTGAAGTATTTTACAAATTCAGATTGAGCATTAAGGTAAGAGTAAAATAAAGGGCATTGCTTTTACGAAACCGAAAACTGATACTAGCCTGTGCTGTGAAATCGGATTCAGGATCTTGGGAAGAGCCGGCATCAAGCTTCTTGATAGCAGCCTCAGTTTGATCATTTAACTTGGCATAAAAGACTCGGCCATAGGAACCTTCTCCTATGAGTGCCTTTTGGCCAAAATTTCCGGTGATTCTGTTGAGTTCATCCAAGGATATTGCTGGGATTTCAATTGGTAATACCTTTTGTGGTGCTCCACTTTTTGTTGTTATTCCACTCCTTGGTTCTCCTCTTCCGCTTCCTACATTCACCATTTCCTGATTTTAATACCTAAACTATTCCAACATGTAAAACTATCCGTATCCATTGCCGTTAGTTAAAACTTCCTCAAGGAATTTATTTTCAATTCTGTGAACCAAATGACTTCTGTGCCGGTAACTTATTCCCTTTTATAGCTGAAAGTTGTAGCATTACAAAATCAAAAATATGTAGTGCATTGTGCTTATTTGGCCATGGTTGAAATCTTTGTTTTTACTTCCGAGGAAAAATATTATTATTTTAAAACGAGTCATTTGTTAACCCTAAAAGTGGCACCAAACGCCAAAATAATTATGAAATTACAAAATAAACAGATAAATATTTTGAAAAAATTCACTAGATTGTCTCTCAATAGTATATGTGAGCTTTTAGTAAAAAAACATATTTGAAAAATTAAATAAACCGAAAATGGATATGTGGAAACTGATGTATTTTATCCGAGCTAAGGACTCGTGAAAATTTTGTAAATTTAAAACGTAAATTGATCGTTCCTGGCCAATTACAGGAGGGTCGGAGATGAGCTTAGTTCATATTTAATATTTTGTCCCGAAAATCTACAACATTTCATTTTAAAATTCAGATTCAATTAGTGTTTTTTCAGGACGAATGGAATTTTGAAGTAGATATTAATTCTCTAATATTATATTATACCAAATTCAATTCCAATGAAAATTGTAATCAATAAAAATAATAAATTGGGTGTTTGAATAGTAGAAATTTAAGGATAAAAAATAGAGAAAGAAGGGTACCTCCAGCATACATGTTGGCACCACCTCTCGGAGGAGCAGTATGTTGATTGGCAGGCGGGCCATCCACTTCCTCTTCTGATCCTCCACAACACAACATTTTATCTCCTTCTCTTCAATTCTCCTATTTCATTACTTTTTTTTGTAATTTTGATACAATAATATATACACACACATAAAAAAAAAATTGAATTCTAACAATTATTACCTCCAAGTTTAAAATAACTGATTATTTGATTCCAGGAATTAATAAATTGGACAGGAAAAAAAAAGGAAAGAAAGGATAGAAAGAAGAAATGGGTATTGATGTTTTTGTTTGTGATTCTTCTCTCTAATCCTTTCAACTATTTTTTGGAACAGAGGGAGGCATTTGTATTGCGATAATTTCGGTTAAACAACGAAATAACTAATCCTACTTTTTCGTCCTTTTTTTTTATTATTTTCTTTATATTTAACTACTCCAACTTATTCAACCCTATTTTTATATTTCCTTCTACAATTAATTTCACTTTTTTTAATATACCAAACCATTGTACTCTCTCAAGTGTGCACCATATATAGCACAACTACATTTTCCGTTAATCCAGAATATTTGGAGTTGTCACTATAACAAGCTGAATTGCAACCCACCGTCCTATTTTACTTCAATACGTTCGAAGAAAAAAGGTTTTTTGTTTTTGGCAAGATAGCAGACCACGAATGTAAGTATATATGTTCTAGTCACTTCCAACTTTTTCTTTTAAGCAATTGAGCTCATAGCCACGCACACACATATACATGTCTAAAACTTTGGGTTTATTATATCTATAGATTGTTGGTATACACAATACCACATTAAACGAATTTCGAGATCTATCATATTGAAATCATTGAAAAATCACAAAATTGAAAACAGAAACTTACCTGCATTAGCCATTAAAAGCTAATGATAAAGAACACGAAGAACAAAGGTCCATCTTCCACATGATGGAGGTAGAGAGCCTAAAGGAAACAACCAAATCTCGTATCTTCCTCTAGGGACCAATCTCTTTATATATAGAAATCCTGATATGGTAAATGACCATAATGCCCCTAGACTGAAATAGTATTTATGCATTAGGTTCTACATAATTATAGTTGGTACCTCAATAGTCAATAACTTTAATATTTACTCACAACTTTATTTAACTATTATATTATGATTGCCATACACATTTATAATTTACATATGTAAGATAATACTTAATGCTTTATTAGAAATAAATCCAACAATCTCTCACTAGGGCTTACATATGTTACCTGAATAAATGTGTACACCGTTATGAGCTCAATATGCAATCATAAACAAAGTACCCCAAACAATCTCGTCCATTAGTTATGTCGATGAAGAACTGAAGGGATAGTCGCCTAATTCATCGTGACTCAATCCATCATCAACCACATCATCAATACCAACAAATGATATAAATATGTTTTAGGAGTGTAGCATGGAAACTACATGGAAAGTGATCAATCATGTCTATTCTCAAATGATCCTACCTTATTGGGATCTAACATATATAGAAACCAATATATATATGTTAAATAGAGTGTATTGAAAAATTGAATACTTTTATTTTTGCGGAGAACTAAATTACAACATAATATATCCATTATTAAACAGAACATTTATTACATAATTAAACTCTCACTGAAACTGAACATGCTAAAGTAAAGTAATACCCATATGAGTGACATGCTCCTGAAAAACCTCATATATTACTATTTTAGTAAGTGGATCTGCTATCATAGAGTTTGTACCAATATTCTCAATGGATATATTTCCACTCTGTATTCTCTCCTTTACAACCAAAAACTTTATATCAATGTATTTTTATCAATAAGAGCGTTTATTGTTATTAGGGAACGTGAATGCTGAATTATTGTCACAGTATATATATCTTTAGTTGTCATTCAATACGATGCAAAATCCTTAATCCTGCGATAAAATTCCTTAACCACAATCCTTGATTTGATGCACCATAAACCACTACAAATTCTACTTGCATAGTAGAGGAAGTTATTAGAGTTTGTTTAGAACTATTCCATGATATGCACATCCAAATGTGGATTTTTTACTGTCTACGGATCTGATAAAGTCATAATTCAAATACCCAATGATCTCCAAATTATCGACTTCCTACATGTAAGCATATATTCTTTTTTTCTTTGAAGATGTCTCATGACCCTCTCGATCGCTTTCTAGTGGTCCATACCAGGACTACTTAGGTATCTCTCTAACACACCAATTATAAATGCAATATATGGACGTGTGCAAACTTGTACATACATCAAACTCCTAACTGCAGATGCATATGGGACCTTTTGCATCTCTTGGATTTCAAGCTCATTCTTAGGACATTGTTCGAGGCTAAACTTATAACATTTAACGATTGGGGTTTCTTCTTGTTTACACCCTTGCATACCAAACCTTTTGAGCATTTTCTCAATACAACTTTTTTGTGATAATCCAAGTATATCTCGAGAACGGTCTTGATGTATTTGGATTCTTAATACAAAAGCAGCTTCACCCAAGTCCTTCATTTCAAAATGCTTTGAAAGAAAGATTTTTGTTTTGTGCATTAAGTCCTTACAGTTAGTAGCAAGAAGTATGTCATCCACATACAAAACCAAAATTATAAACCTACTCCCACTGAATTTTTGATACACACAATCTTCCACAGTATTTGTTTCAAAACCAAAGGAAACAATTACTTGATAGAACTTAAAGTACTACTTACGAGAAGCTTGTTTGATCCCTTAAATGGATTTCTTTAATTTGCATAGCAGTTGCTTTGTATCTTTGGACACAAAGTTTTTCGGTTGCACCATATAGATGGTTTCGTTAACGTCGCCATTAGAAATGTAGTCTTACTCCACTTGATATAACTGAAGATCAAAATGTGCCTTAAGACCCATTATTATCCTAAAAGAGTCCTTCGATAAAACTGGAGAGAAGGTCTCTTTATAATTAATCCCTTCTTATTTAGTAAAGCCCTTTGCCATGAGACGTGCCTTATATCTTTCCACATTACCTTTAGAATAACGCTTGGTCTTAAATATCCATTTGCGACCAATAGGCTTCTTTCCTTTAGGTAACATGACAAGATCCCAAACTTGATTATCTTGCATTGACTTGTTCTCTTCCTTCATTACCATAATCCACTTATGAGAGTTGGAACTCTACATGGCATCATGAAATGTGACTGGGTCATCATCCATCATGCCTTTAGTATCTTCATGTTCTTGGAGATATACTACATAATCATCTAGAATAACACTTCTCCTCTCTCTAGTGGACCTCCTTAAATGCACAGGCTCTTGAGGTTGTTAAGTTTAATCATCATGGGGAATCGCTTCAATATTGTCTTGTATTCGAACCTGAATTGTTTCTGGAGCAGTGACAAGGGTGAAATCTTGAATACTCTCGGGAACAATGATAGGAATCAAAATGGATTTCTCCTCTTGACACAATCGTTCCTCAAAGACAATATTTCTAACCTTATTTCCCCCCAAACTCAATTTCCTCAAAAACTATTGCAGTTCCTCTCAAAAATTGCCTCATCAATGGGATCTTAAAACTTAAAACCCCTAGATCACTCAGAGTAACCAATAAAGTAGCTACTAATAGTTTTGCTGTCCAATTTTCCTTTATTAGGCTTATAAGGCCTTGCTTCAGCTAGATAGTCCCAAACATGGAGATGCCTTAGACTAGGTTTACGCATAGTCCAAACTTCATAAGGTGCTTTCGCTATTGCCTTAGTTTGTACTCTATTTGAAAGATAGACTGATCTCTATAATACCTCTCCCTAGAAAGAATCAAGTAAGGTAGAATGACTAATCATACTCATCACCATATTCAAAAGAGTTTTGTTACATCTCTCAGCTACATAATTTATGCTGGGTGTACCAGGCATTGTATATTGAGGGACTATTCCATATTCCTCTAGGAAGTTAGCAAAAGGTTTTGGATGTTGTGTACCTAAGAAATCATATTTGCCATAGTACTCACCTCTACGGTCAGATCTTATACATTTAATCATCTTTTTGAGTTGATTTTCAACTTTGGCCTCAGAGGATTTAAATGTATCCAAATACTCAAATTTTTCATGAATGAGATATAGGTACCCAAAACGTGAGTAAAATTCTATGAATGATATAAAATACCTCTATACATTCCTAGAAGCTCTAGGAAATGGTCCATAGATGTTCGTATGTATCAATTATAAAACTTCTTTAGACCTTATAGCACATAATCTCTTTTGTTTTATCTGTTTTCCTTTAATACACTAAACATAAGTATTCAAATGTATGTAATCAAGTGTATCTAAAATACCTTCAAACATGACACGTTCCATTCTAGATTTGGATATGTGATCCAAACATCTCTACCAAAGATCAGTTGAGTTATCTTTATTCAATTTTCTCTTAGTGCCCCTAGAAGTAACATGCAAAGTTTCATGATATAAGGCATTAATACTAACCATATATAGATTATCACTAATTCTTAATGAACCAGTACCAACAACATTTGACTTCATGGTTAAAGTAAATATATTGTTTCCAAATGAACAAGAATAACCAGATTTGTTTAAAGCAGAAACATAAATCAAATTCTTTCTAAGAGACGGTACAACAAAAGTATCCATAAGATCCAAATAAATACCAGTTCTTAGTAATAATCTAAAAGGCCCTATTGCCTCCACAAGTACTGATTTGCCATCTCGCACACAAATGTATCTTTCACCATCAATTGGCTTTCGGTAACTCAGAAAACCCTGAATTGAAACACTTATGTGAGTAGTAGCAACTAAATCTACCCACCAAGTATTTCTAGGTACTGAAGATAAATTAACCTCATAATAGAAAAAACTAAGGAATACCTTTCTTAGAATGCCATGCTACATACTTGGTAGAATTCTTCTTGAAATATCCAGCCTTATTGCAGAAAAAACAAGCAATCATCTTAGGTTTCTTCAAAACTTTACCCTTATCAACAATCATCTTTCTTTTCTTGCCTTTACCTACTGATGCCACCATATGAGCACTTTCCTTCTTCCCAGCCATCAGTTTCTCTTCCTCATCCATAAGTGTACAATGATCTCATTAAGAGTCCATTTCTTTGGTTGGCAGTTATATGAAGTCCTTATCTACCTATATTGAGGTGGTAGAGAATTCAAAACCAAATGGATTAAAAGGTCATCTGGTAAAGCCAAATCCAGAACCTATAGCCTCAGGGCTATTTGGGACATGCTCAAAATGTGCTCCTTGACACTATCATTACTATCACACCTTGTGGAGGTAAGTTTTCGTAAAAGTGTGCCTATCTCAGCCTTTTCATTTTTTACGTAGACCCTTTCCAGCTCAGCAAGGTAACTTTTAGCATCTTTTGCATTAGCATATATGGCTCCTCGAACATGCTTCGGGATTTCTTGCTACATGATCATTAGACCTAAGCGATTAGAACGCTCACACTTCTTATACTGAACCCTTTGAGCTTTTGAGCTCTCTTCAGTAATATGAGCATGTTCGTCTATCCTTAGTGCTAAGTCCAAATGCATACAACCTAGATAAATCATCATGCTTGATTTCCAAGAAGTAAAACTTGCCCCTTCAAGCATAGGGACAGTTTTAGGGCTGAATGACATGTTAACTGCATGAGATCAAACATAATATTACTCATGCTCACTATCCACGTCTATAAACCATGATCAAATATTAACAATAAGTTCTGTTAAATAATAAACCTTTCTTTGGGTTGATTTATTATTTACATGGATAAACCAAAGAAAAAGAATTGTTACATATTTATCACGAAGGGTTGTTTGTCCATAAGTTTGATTGTCATTTGGCCAAATAGTAACCTTCCTTTTTGGCGACTACCATTCGCATAAAGAACAAATTACTTATCCGTCTGAGTTTAAAGTAATTTATAAGATACCCATATATAAATTCATAGACAAAAATGTTTTTTTAAGTTGGTTTCTAATGTAGTAATCAAATATTGACAATTACTCTTATCAGTTAATAAACCTTCCTTTCAGCCGATCTATTATCCACATGGATAATATTTACAATTTTCACATTATTATTACTACATGTTTATTTTTGTTATTCATCCAAATAGCAATCTTTCTTAGGCCGATATAATACCCGCAAGAATAACAAATAAACACATCTAATATTCTAAATAAATTAATCTGCACAACAGAGGTCTTTTTAGAGACATATTGCTTGAATTAATTCATTTTAAAAATATAAGACAATTTAAACTCAGTTACTATGATATTTAATTTATTGTGATTAGCATCGAATATCATAATATATATCCTTATTGTCATAATTCTTTGTAAGATTAAATTAAATAAATGTCCCTTACTTAACAATTTACAGAACTTTATGAAATTCAATTTAAAGAATCTACAATTGTCACAAATTTATTTACTTCTGGACCAATCTTGCAAAATAAAATACTTTATGGTGGATTTACAAAATTTAAAAGCTTTATGGTCCAAAATATATTTTCTAGAAGATTATGGGGTTAAAACATAATATCCTTAAATTGCAGGAGTAGATATGTAATTTTTAAAAGTTATGGGTAAATTTGGTAATTTTTAAAAAATAATGGGTGAAATCACATATTATGAAAATAACCAGGAAAATTAATACACTACATAGATGATGTATTGCAAGGAAAATTGTTGGTGTTGCAAAAAAGTGTTGCAAATTTTAAGAAAAAATTGATTTCCCGCAACACATTTCAACAAATGTGAAAATGGTGTTGCAATAATTCAGAAAGTGTCAAACATTCACTTTTTCTGCAACATTTGTC
>CAOJBI012477619.1:0-15036 GCA_948277035.1 Euphorbia corollata
AGACTTGCTGAAAAAGAAGAAAATTCAGCATCATAAGTCTTCGCCGTATAGGCCACAAACGAATGGGGCCGTTGAAGCAGTCAACAAAACCCTCAAGGTCATCATGCAGAAAATGATCAAAAATCATCGGGATTGGCACGAGAAGCTACCGCTAGCTGTATGGGGATATCAGACTCCAATTCGAACACCAAATGGGGCAACTCCATATTCTCTAGTGTATGGGATGGAAGCAGTTCTTCCCATAGAATTGGAAATTCAGTCAGCTAGAGTAATTCGAGAAACTATCATAATCAGCTCTTGAGCCTGGACGAAAAGAGACTGCAAGCTTTGAACCAAGCTCGAAGCTATCAGGCTAGAATGGCGAAACATTTCAATAAGAAAGTCAAAGATCGGAAGTTGGAAGAAGGGTGTTTAGTTCTGAAGGAAATTCGAGCACCAGTTGTAGATCCAATGGGTAAGTTCCGTCCACATTGAAGAAAATCTTGTCAAAAATGGGAAAAGCTCGCTAACTGAAAACCTTAAAAGGCGGTTAGGCAAAAATTAGGGCTAAAAAAATCCCGCTAAGTCAAAAACCCGGAAGGGCGGCTCAGCCAAAAATGGGAAGAACTCGCTAATTGAAAACCTGAAAAGGCGGTTAGGAAAAAATTAGAGTTAAAGGGGATGCTTGGTCTGTAAGAGAATTTAGAGCTTATATTCATCACATGTTAAGCTTAGCCGAGAAAAAAATCTCCAAAATTCACACATCCCA
This sequence comes from Euphorbia corollata, assembly GCA_948277035.1. Lineage (NCBI taxonomy): Eukaryota > Viridiplantae > Streptophyta > Magnoliopsida > Malpighiales > Euphorbiaceae > Euphorbia > Euphorbia corollata. The sequence goes on from CAOJBI012477619.1 coordinate 749, forward strand.
GACACATAAAGAAAAAAAACACATTTATAGCCAAACACCCCTTTTATTCATAAATTTCTTTGGGGAACAATTCTCGAGAATTTCAAAAAAAAAAGAAGACAAAGTTCACGGCCACAAAAAGGCCAAAAATCCTAGCAAAAGCTCAACTCAGGTGACCCTTTTCCTTCTAGGGGCACATTCCTTTTCCGGTGAAGCCACCTCTATCTCATCAGCTCCAAAAGCCACTTTTGGAGCTGTCACCTCCACAATCAGTTCCTCTTCCTCATCTCTATTCCATCCTTCAACTTGTTGTAGCAAAGCTATTCTCCTCGGCCGCTCAATTGGCCACACCTCAGTCCTCAGCCAGTTTTGATACTCTAGCGATGTTTGTACCAAAGTTGGGTCTGGAATGGGACGCACCAAGCGATAATCTCTAGCCCAAGCATTCAAGATGACCTTGATAACCCCTACAGTGATAGGGGCATCAAAATGGACTCCATCAAAGATAGGAATGGTTTGGTCAATACCCATCTATCTCTGAACACGAGTAGCGATATACCATGTGCTATGAACAAGTCTGCAAAGCAACGAAAGTTACCTACTCATAGCTCATTGCGAATGAGTGGGCCATTAGGATCACATCGGATAATTAAGCAGAACTCCTCAAAGAGAGGGCACATCTCCGGCCAGTCAACCCCGAAACGAAAAACATGGGCTTCAGGATCCCATAATCGAACACAAGCATGAAGGAAGTCATAGTCAACAGCAACTCCCCTAAGTGTAATAACTAGGGCAAGGCCATATCGTCCTAGATTGATCTTTTCGATCTTGAGAAGGCTTTTTGTCCAAAAATGTATACAGTGATTCATAATGTTAGAAAAAAAAATCCCCAAACACAGGTCTTTTTGCCCTCACCAAAAATCTCGATTCAGAGGTCCATTTGGTCCTGTGAATCATTTTCACAGGCCCAAATAGAGGGGGAACTGTGAATACTTGATTTTTCAGCTCGAAAATTCAGTCGAAGGACATGAAGCAGCTCCGGTAAAAGTCCCTAAAATAATTAAAACACAAAATTGAAGGCCTAAACGGCCGAATTAGGTTTCGATAGGGTGGGGCTAGAGGTATTAACATCTAGCGTTGACCGTTGAGCTATTTCGACTCGAAAATCTCTACTCTTTCGCAAAAATCCGAACAGTTGAAACACAACAATCTAACACCCGATCCGCTTTCTCCAAATAAATGAAGCAGCTCCGGTAAAAGTCTCCAGAAGTATGTCTATATACACTCAAAATGTCCGCAATGGAACAAGGATCGCGGAGGTGGTCTCAGAATCTTTTTCGGAGGTCTGAAACTCTCGAAAATTGCGAAAACGTGAAAAATTGCATCGAAAGAGCAGTCGAACCGGCAATAGTCTTCTTCTCTAAGTCCTTATTCGATCCTTTTGAAGCTTTCTATTTGTCGACTCGAGTCTTTAATTTCGAATTGCATTTGAATTACTGCCCGATTAAATTTTAACTTAAACTAAAAATTTAATTGAGTTACTCTAGATTTGAGGAGCGGTACAAAGGCGAACAAAGGTATAATTCTCTATCCCTTTCTTTCACATTCACTTCATCTCCGTTCTAAAATGAACGTTTTTTTCACCAAAAATGGTAAATTAAGGAAATGCTAAATTGGGGTTAAATAATCAATCAATCTCTCGGTATAAAGCCACCCAACATGGAATTAAACCCTAAAATGGATTTAGTTAAACCCACAATTAATCAACTTTCGACATAAAGTCGTTCCATTTCAACTAAACCGTAAAATGGATTTAGATGCATTCATAAGCCTTCAAAAGAAGCATCCAGACTTAAAGTCTATAAACTAATTTGGTATTCATAAGCCTTCAACAGAAGCATCCAGACTCAAAGTCTATAAACTAATTTGGTAAAATAAACCCAACTCGGCTAAAATAGCATTCATGCATAAAGCATCCTTTGCCTTTCAATAGGCATTCTCCCGAACTACATTCACTTTGATTTCCCTATTCAACATGGGATATGTAGGTCAATCCGTAATTAATTACGGGTTTCAAGTCAAATAACCAAAAAGCCTCTTTTCACCTGCATTACATATAGTCCAAAACATAAATCATGACATGTTCCCCGAACCCATCTCTGGTTTACATTTTTAGGGTTTTCTTAATTTCCCTGTAAAAATTTAATTAAGTGGCGACTCCATAACACCATGCTTCGTTAGAGGTCTAAATTGGTAGAAAACCGGTGAAGCTGTTTCACACATGTCATGTGAAATTGCTGCAAGTGTTTGTATGGATCTTCAGTGGCTCTCCCGATGAACTTAGGTAGACTCTGAATGATCCCAAACTTCAATTCAAAGTTATTTTCTGCAGTTTCAGCTGGGTAAGTTATGCAGAGTGGTGGTTGATCCACCGAGACCTGTATAAGGTCTTTGATTGACCGCTCTTCGTTAGCCATGGTCACTATGGCTTCTTTAAGCTCAGAATAGTAGTCGGTGTCGTCAAACAGTTATTGTGTAATGACATAATCATTACTGGGATCAGTTGAAGTATCTGTAAGACATTGAGATTCTCTTTGTGTGCGAACTTGCCTAGCACGAGCGTGGTTGGATCTTTCGATTTCTGGGTCAAACAGAAGCTCGTGGCCACTAGTTGTGGCTCTGGTCATTCACTAAGAAAATAACTTGAAAAGGAACCGCTTCCGCGGCAACGGCGTCAAAATTTTGATGGGTGTCAAGACCACCAAAAAGTAATATTTCCCTGCAAACAGAATTGAGATAGAGTAAATAGAGGTCGATCCCACAGGGAGAGGTCTAAACAAGCGATCTTTATAGTGAATGGTAATTAGCGTGACCTAGTAACAGTCCATATGAAAGCAAAAAGAGCAAAGCAGGGTAAAACAGTAAAATGAGCAATAAAGAAGTATGACATGACCAATTCAGGGTAAACCATGTATCATAGTGATCATAGGACAAAGGATAAACTACACCGGGACTTAGGTTTAGTTATATTGATATTCCCACCTTACAACATCAACAATTCTTCCTTACTCCGTATGGAGACTGTACTTCACGCTTCAATACCTTCTTACTCACCGTGACTCTCGACGTTGCGCCAAAGTGCTCACCGATGAATAGCTTTATGATTTAGAAAAGCCCAAACCCTAACCGACTGGAAGTGAGACTCTCAACAGGCATTAGATTATCGCTCTCCAGTCTCAGCGAGACTGCTGTTACTCACTCTTCCTTAAGCACAATTATGGATGCAAAAGTTAGAGATAACTATAAATCATAGAGACTTACCTTATGGTTGATCAGACCATAATGAGACTGAGGATTCTGGATTCTGTACCAAGATTGATAAATAAGTCTCCTTGCGAGTTATGGTATTCGGGAATGGTCCTCACACTAATCAAACATGGTCTTGACCCTTATTTGGTCAACTCACTATGAAATTAGCTAGACATAACTGAAAATAAATGCGAATAAATATAAAGAGACTGGAAAATAAACATGGGATGAAAGATAAAGGCTTGAAAAGTAAACAGCAGGAATTAAAGAGAATAATTAAAAGTAAACTGATGCTGGAATTAATAGAAACAGTAAGAAGTAATTGAATTCTTGAAAATAGAAGAATAAAAGCGAAAGAGACTATAACTAAAACTACGAGGAGTGAAAGTTGCGTAGGAAAATAACAAAAGTAAATGCAGAAACCGAAATATCCTAAGAACATAAACTATTAAAACTAGCTAACTAACTAAGTCCTTGCTTTGTTGAATCGGCCTCCTTTAATATGGAACGAGTTTAGTGCCTTTCCAAATTAGTCTTGAATAGGAAGTCCTTGTGTCCTTATTTCTTTAGGTTTCTCCTCTTTAGTCTTTGAATTAGAATCAATTACAGCTAAGTTATCTTTTCCTAAATAGTGATTAATTAGGAAAGTAACTCTTTTCTTGCTTGTCACTCTTTCCAAAATAGACTCCTTTCAAAACAGTGATTCCGGTTTGACTTTGACTTCATTTTTTTACCAAAACGCTAAGTATAACATTCTGGAATTCTCTGTGAGTTACGGGAATCACCAGGACTTGCTACTGGTCTCGGTCCTTGCTCGAAGATCTCAGTGAAATACTAATTTTGGGCAGAATATTCATCTTTTCCCCAAATCACCTTCTGGACCTAAAATAAATGAACAGTAGTAACAAAGCCCATAAAGACTAAAACATGTTCATAAAGACTAAGAATTATTCATAAAAACATATTGGATTTACAACCTATCACTGGTACTATCAGCCATAGGGACCTATGAGACAAAGTAAAATTTAATATTCAAATTATAAAAGGAAGAAAATACGAAGCTAAAGATTTGAACACTCACATGAGTAGAATCGGGTGGGGTATAAGTCACTGGCCAGTCAAGATAGAAATATGGTTCGATCACTGGCTTGTAAGAAGTACCGTCAAGCTTCAAAATGGTAAATTCTAACTTGCTGGGGTGGAGATCTCTGTGGCTAGGAACTACCACTGAATCAGTAAAAGCAGCAATAGAGGAAGCAGATGAACTCGTAGGATGACTCCTAGTCATCTTTCAGCCCTGATGAGCCTATAAAATCTAGATACAAAAGTCAGCATATGAATATTTCAGAAAATAAGATGAAAGTTTGATAAAATCTTATCATCACTCTAGTCATGCCATGCAAGCCAGAACCAGCTCCACTTGAAATACCAGCGCCGCCAAAGGGACAGGCACCTCCTGAAGGACCACTACCCCTACTCGAAGGAGCCCTGCCGTATCTATTCTCCTTATCATTAATCGGGACCGGCTCGAGGTCTACATCAGGCTATCCTAAAAGCTAGGAATGATAAAACTCCTCGTAAGCTTCCGACAGGCTAGTAAGGATATAGTCCTCTCCCGCATCACAAAGCCTCCCTATGTTGTTGGCGTTCTGAGGCCAGAACAACTAATTAGGCAATGGAGGAGGAGCTAATCTGAGTTTGGGTGGAAGGTGGAATTCTTTGATCCTGCTTCCCAAATACCACTCGAGGGATTGAGAACTAGCAATAATCAGGTGCCTACTCACAAAGGGACTAGCATCCCTCATCTCTTGGGTCCAAGTGGCCGAGTCACCCTAAGGGGCATTCCTGATCTGTGTTTAAGAAAATTTAAAATAAGAATGCAAATACAATAGAGTGATTAAAAATACAAAAGGAGAAGTTTGATACTTGAGTAATGGTAAGGCCCCGGAGTCGCTGATGGAGATGGAGCCGGGTAAGTTGAATGTCCCATGGGTGGAAGTAATCGGGAGACTGGAGAAGTAAGGATAGTTGGTTCCCAGAACCAACAGATCTTATCCAAGATCCCCATCTCAAAGAACCAAATCTGCAAAAATAAAGTCAAAAATTAGGATAATCAAATTCTTAAAAAATATTGAATGAAGTATAATTGGATGAAGGTAAGAAATCTTACGGTGATGATCTGAAGAGAAGATTTGAACTTCTCTATCAGGTTCCTGACAGATTGATCCAATGCCGAGTACAAATGAGCCAAGGCGGCCCGTCCCCAAGCTTGGCTATTAAAGCTATTAAGATTGACCAAGCTCGATAAGATATTAAGGTTAATATCAGACCGCTCGATCGGGAAACAAAACCAGGATAAGGTGAAGGCTATGAAAGCCCGATCCTCGTAGGTGGCTGACCGGCCAGCTCCGAGCCCTTGCATCTAGTAGTCCATCAGTTGCTCATAGGAAATAGAAATCTTGGTAGTACCTGAATAACCAATCAGTGCCTCAATCGTTGCCTTGTCGAACCAATGATAGGAGAAGGTGGCATTCAAGTTGATCACAATCTCGGCAAATGACAATCCGGTGATCGTGTAGTAGTCGACATGGGTGATAGTGAACTTCCTGCAAGAATAATGGAAAGTGTGGGTGGTGTCAAATCAACGGCTCAACAAAAGTAACACGAGATCCTTCTTTATATAAGGATACCTGCGAGAGCACTTATACACCAGATTTTGGATCATAGTGCCAACTAGAGTAGAGTTGACAATGGTTTGAGCATTTGGAGATAAGGCTCTATACCACTTGTGTACGTATTGCATATTACCACCGTTATGCTCAATCACCTTGTGAGCGGGTTGTCCTTTTCGAAAGGGTTGAAAAGGTTGGTTTTGAAAGTAAAAGAGGCGTTTGCTTTTAGGGATAAATTTCTTTAAGAAAAATCATTTTCAAGTTGATTTTCCTAAAAATAATAATACAGATAATAAAATAAAGTTAATACCCAATTTTCAGGAAAAGAGTTGCCACTCGGTTCAGCTCCATTGAGAATTATGGTATACTGATCCGTGATGAGATTTTTATACCTTGAAAATTGAGATTCTGAGTTCGGATATAAGAGTTACTAATTTATTCAAAAATTGAGAATTATGACTTAAATGACAATTTCGGCATTACGACGGCTTAATAAAATAATAAGAGTAAGCCAGAATTTCGGTAGAGAAACGGTGCTACTTGGGATTTTCGCATGTCATTCGGACAGTGTTTCCCCTAATTTGGGATATCCGGTCCCTACCTGTAAGATTGTTTCACATATTAATGTATTTCATTGAAAAGTAAATTAATAAAGCAGCTCCAGTGGCTCTTTACTCAAGCATGTGATGTCAAATGAGTAAATATAAACGTAAAAAATTTAAGGCTTAGAGCTAGAACCTTTCTTGCAAAAAAGTATAGTACCATTCCTTGGTTGGACCAGCTAAGAATTGGACAGATTGAGAGGTTGACCCAAGCATTTGAATCTCATGAGCATGCATTACATGAAAAAGTCTCTCTACATGAGTAAGTGGGTCAGAACTTCCCTAATAGACAACATATATTGGGATTTTGTACTAGTCTTTTCTCTCTGTTCTTATTTGTTGGACATTTTGACCAACCTGGTAAATGATGTCGGGGTTACCATATACCTTGTTTTCTCTAAACTCTAGGTTATGATGGAAATTCTCAGAAACATCCTGATTATTACCAGCTTCCCCAATATATATGCTAACAGCATTGACTGAAGCTTGAAAATCAGGAAGCAGGTTAGTTTGAGTGCTATACTTCTTTTCTGGCTCTTAGATTTTTCCATCAATAATGATCTGCTGTAAAACCTTCAACAACCTTGTACAATCATCATTTCTATGCCCCTTGATCATATGGTAAGCACAAAAATTTTCCTCTTCACACATGGCTTGAGGATAGTTTGGTTTGAGACTCTAAAGTAATTCTCTTTCTTTACATCTTTCAAAAATTTGAGTTAAGGATTCTGCCCATCCTGTCTCTAGGATAACCTAGGATGAAAGACATGATTGGTTTGTAGAAGTGCCTCTATCAACTTTGTGTTTTCGGTAGATCTATTTTTTATTTTGTAGAAAATGTTTTCGCTTAGACTCATCAACTCTCTTTTCATCAACCAATTGTTGGATAGCTTGGAGTAGATCATGGCATTCATTAGTGTGGTGTGTCTAGGATACATGGTAGGAGCAAAAGTGATCCTTATCTACTTCCTTCGATTTTTATAAGGCCTTAAACCTTGGAGTAAACCTGCAAACCTTTATTTGGAAAATAACACCCCTAACGATTCTTTCCAAGGGGACATACCTTGTTTGGCTTGCTTGTTGAAAAGAATGTCATGCTCAATGGATACATCATCTCAGCTTTGATTTTGGTTGGGTCGTGGTTTGTTGCAGATATGAGATCGTACAACTTTCTGATTCAGATTATTAGTTTGGTTCATGCAATGATGCTACTTGCCATAATTCTATCTCGTCGAAGGATATTCATCTTTTATCATAACAAGTATTTTAGCTATTGTTTCATTAATCAATCTTGAGAATGTATCAGATTTTAGAAAGTCAATTATAGCTTTGGATACCGCTGCTGCAACGGTCTTGTCTTGATTGGGATCAATCACCTCCTCCATATTTAGCTGATTGGTTCTAGAACTTGATCATATGAAATAAAGTCAGGAATCTCTCATGATACTACGATTCACAAGGAGTTTATCATCCTAGACCTGAATGTATGTTTGAATATTATGTATAAAATGCATGTATGTATATGGATGAATGTATGTAAGGTGTAAGAATTGGAAAAATGATTTCAAGTATTCGTGGGATACTTGAAGAAACAAAAGGTCTGAATACTCATGGAGTATTAGCCTTAAAGAAGTGTCTTTCTTAGAAAGAATGACTCAAGACATAAAGGTCATTCTATGGATGCCTAAGTCTTAAAATGACTTTCTAAGTAAACAGTATTCAAAAGATCCATGGGTGGTCTTGATACTAATTTGTTGGTCTAGTAATGTGAATTACTAGACGAATGACTCATTGGTCCAACATTACTTTATTATCCGGAAATTAGATTTTAATAGTCTTGACGACTCAAGGTCAATTTTGATTTGACTCGACTCTTGGGTCAGTCAAATTTGACTCATTAGTCCAACGATGACTTTCTATAGTTAAGATGTATTGAATATATTAGTCGATTACGAATCGGGGTTGGTTTTTAATTGACTCGACTCTTAGGTCGATCGAACTTGACTCATTGGTCCAAAGATGCCTTTCTATAATGAAGATGTGTTGACTATGTTAGTGGATTACGACTCGGGGTCAATTTTTAAGTGACTCGACTCCTAAGTCAGTCGAAATTGACTCAGAGGTCCAAAGATGACTTTCAACAGTCAAGGTGTGTTTGACTGTATTATTCGATCATGACTCGGGATCGGTTTTGAAGTGACTCGACTCTAAGGTCGATCTGAGTTGATTCATTGGTCCAAAGATGACTTTCAACAGTTAGAATGTCTGATTATATTAGTTGATTACAACTCTAGGTCAGTTTTGAAGTGACTGACTCTTTGATCTGTCAAAGTTGACTCATTGGTCCAAAGATGACTTTCAATAGACAAAGATGTTTTACTGTATTAATCGATTACGAAGTGACTCGAATTTTAGGTTTGTCAAAGTTGACTCATTGGTTTGAAGATGACTTTCAATCATCAAAGATGTTTGACTGTATTAGTCGTTTGCAACTCGGGGTCGGTTTTTAAGTGACTCAACTCTTAGGTCGGTCGAAGTTGACTCATTGATCAAAAGATGACTTTCTATACTCAAGATGTGTTGACTATATTAGTCAATTATGACTCGAAGTCGATTTTTAAGTGACTCGACTCCTAAGTCGGTCAAAATTTACTCATTAGTCCAAAGATGATTTTCTATAGTCAAGATGTGTTGACTATATTAGTCGATTACCACTCGGGGTCGATTTTTAAGGGATTCGACTCTTAGATCGGTCAAAATTGACTCTTGGTTACAAAGATGACTTTCTATAGTCAAGATGTGTTGAGTATATTAGTCGATTACGACTCGGGGTCAGTTTTTAAGTGACTCTACTCTTAGGTCAGTCAAAATTGACTCATTGGTCCAAAGATGACTTTTTATAGTCTTGATTTGTTGACTATATTAATCGATAATGACTCGAGGTTGGTTTTTAAGTGACTCAACTCTTAGGTCGGTCAAAATTGACTCATTGGTCCAATGATGACTTTTAATAGTCAAGATGTGTTGACTATATTAGTCAATTATGACTCGGGGTCGGTTTTGAAGTGATTCGACTTTTGGGTCAGTCAAAGTTGAGTCATTGTTCTAAAGATGACTTTCAATAGTTAAAGATTTTTTACTATATTAGTCGATTATGACTTGAGGCCGGATTTGAAGTAACCCGACTCTAGGGTCAGTTAAAGTTGACTCATTGGTCCAAAGATGACTTTCAATAGTCAGAACGTCTGACTATATTAGTCAATTACGACTCGGTGTCGGTTTTGAAGTGACTCGACTCTAGGGTCGATCAGAGTTGACTCATTGGTCCTAAGATGACTTTCAATAGTCAGAATGTCTAATTATATTAGTCGATTACGACTCTGGGTCAGTTTTAAAGTGACTCGATGCTTGGGTCGGTCAAAGTTGACTCATTGGTCTAAAGATGACTTTCAATCTTCAAAGATGTTTGACTGTGTTAGTCTATTACGACTCAGGGTCAGTTTTGAAGTGACTCAAGTTTTAGGTCGGTCGAAGTTGACTCATTGGTCCTAAGATGACTTTCAATTGCTAAAGATGTTTGACTGTATTAGTCGATTACGAATCGGGGTCTGTTTTTAAGTTACTCAACTCTTTTATTGGTCAAAGTTGACTCATTGGTCCAAAGATGACTTTCTATAGTCAAGATGTGTTAACTATATTAGTCGATTATGACTTAGGGTCAGTTTTTAAGTGACTCGACTTCTAAGTCGGTCGAAATTGACTCATTGGTCCAAAGATGATTTTCTATAGTCAAGATATGTTAACTATATTAGTTGATTGCCACTCACGGTCTGTTTTCAAGTGACTCGACTCTTAGGTTGGTTGAAATCGACTCATTAGTCCAAAGATGACTTTCTATAGTCAAGATGTGTTGACTATATTAATGGATTACGACTCGGGGTCGGTTTTTAAGTGACCCGACTCTTAGGTCAGTCGAAATTGACTCATTAGTCCAAAGGTGACTTTCAATAGTCAAGATTTGTTGACTATATTATTCAATTACGACTCGAGGTCGGTTTTTCAGTTACTCGACTCTTAGTTCGTTCAAATGACTCATTGGTCCAAAGACGACTTACAATAGTAAAGATGTGTTGACTATATTAGTCGATTATGACTCGGGGTCGGTTTTGAAGTGACACCACTATTGGATCCGTCAAAGTTAACTCAATGGTCCAAAAATGAATTTCTATAGCTAAAATATTTTCACTATTTTAGTTGATTACGACTCGGGGTCGGTTTTAAAGTGACTCGACTCTTAGGTCGGTCCAAATTGACTCAATGGTCCAAAGATGACTTTTAATAGTAAAGATATGTTGACTATATCCATCGACTACGACTCGGGGTCGATTTTGAAGTTACTTGACTCTTAGGTCGGTCGCGTTTTAGAAAAGTTTGACTTTGTGGTCAAACGGTTGACTTTCACAATCGGAACAGTGACTTTTACAGTCATTGACATTCTACGATCGAATTTGGAAAAGTTTGACTTTTTTATCAAATGGTTGAATTTTACAGTTGAAGTAGTGACTTTTACAATCATTGAGATTCTAAGGTCGAATTTTGAAAATTTTGACCTTTTTGTCAAACGGTTCACTTTTACAGTTGGAATAGTGACTTTTACAATCATTGAAACTCTAGGGTCAAATTTGGAAAAGTTTTACTTTTTGGTCAAACAGTTGACTTTTACAACAGTCATTGAGACTCTAGGGTTAAATCTGGAAATTTTTTGACTTTTTGATTAAATTGTTGACTTTTATAGTCAAAATAGTGACTTTTACAGTCACTGAGACTCTATGGTCAAATGAGGAAAAGTTTGACTTTTGGTTAAATGGTAGACTTTTACAGTTGGCATAGTGACTTTTATAGTCACTGAGACTCTAGGGTCGAATATGGAAAAGTTTGACTTTTTGGTCAAACAGTTGACTTTAATAGTCGGAATAGTGACTTTTACAATCATTGAGACTCTAGGATCAAATCTGGAAAAGTTTGACTCTTTGGTCAAACGGTTGACTTTTACAGTCAAAATAGTTGACTTTAAAATTTGGCTTGTATAAGCCGAATATATGGCTTTAGTAGCAAAAATGACTCTTTGGTTAGGGTTTGTGTTTTCGAGATCCTATTTCTCAGGAAAATGCAATGTCACACGATAAATATCATGGCTGCATATAATTGTGGTTAGCTATTGACACAACTATGATGTTATACACAAGTTTTACATTTTGATAATGTATAAAACCTGCACAAGGAGCAAACAGTTAGATCGTGCAGGCCGCCCTTATTCTCCATTGGATTACTTCGCTTTCATGTCAACAGGGGACTAGCAAAAGTTTGCTCACGTTCTTACAAGGTTAAGGTCAACCTATGGGAAATGGTTCATCTATATGCTGGGCTTCGGTCTCAATAAAGGGTACGAAGAAGGTACCCTGCGCCTTTGTGTTCCGAAGTTCGATGGCCCTTAAACGAACCAAAGTAACTTTTTCCACATATAATATACTCCGGTACTTGATCCTACATGAATCCAAAGTCCTTTGTACATTATGCAAGGGGTGTGATTAGATCCATATCCCCAATCCCTAAAGCGAACTTGAGTTATACTTTACCAAAGACACCTAAATTGGCTGTCGGGTGAGATTATGCACGTGCAAATTCATTCCTACAATTTTGTGTAATAGCATTCTCATCATAAACATCACAATTCTCGGTTTTTGAATAAAATTTCGTTATTATATCAAAAAGTTGATATTTTAAAATAAATATCCCTAACAAAGTCGCCACTGCGAGCGGGCTGTCCTTTTCAAAAGGGTTGAAAAGTTTGGTTTTGTAAGTAAAAGAGGTGTTTGCTCTCTAGGGATAAATTTATTTAAGAAAAATCGTTTTCAAGTTGATTTTCCTAAAAATAATAATAAAGAAAATAAAATAAGCTTAATACCCTATTTTATAGACAAGGGTCGCCATCGGTTCAGCTCCACTGAGAATTGTGGTATACTGATCCGCGATAGGATTTTTATACCTTAAAAATTGATATTATGAGTTCGGATATAATAGTTACTAATTTATTCAAAAATCAAGAATTATGACTTAAATGACAATTTCGACATTACGACGGCTTAATAAAACAATAAAAGTAAGCTAGAATTTCGGCAGAGTAACGGCACTACTTGGGTTTTCCCATGTCATTCGGACAAAGTTTCCCCTAATTATCCGGTCTTTACCTGCAAGCTCGTTTCACATATTAATGTATTTCATTGAAAAGTAAATTAATAAAGCAGCTTCAATGGCTCTTTAATCAAGCATGCGATGTCAAATGAGTAAAAATAAACGTAAAAATTTTAAAGCTTAGATCCAATACCCTCAGTTACCTTTTTGTTGTTCCAAGATGACGTGAGACCCGGTTTGGGACCGAGTTTATCGTTGATTTGATTAAAAACTTTGAGAAAAATTGAAATAAAAGCGATTGAAAGTGTTTGAGGTGATTTGAAGGTGTTCTAACTCGAGTTATGGCTATAATCAAGAGTAAAACTAATTTTGAATGAGTTTTAAGGAGTTTAAATCGATAATTTCCGTGGGAAACTTGACTTACATCGTCACTCAAACAATTTTGATGGAAGAACCTTAAATCCTGCAAAGTTTTAAAGCGTTGAGGAGCGAAAACTGATGGAATTTTCTCTGGAAAAGTCGGGATTTGAAACTTGCTTAAAATGGAATGGGGAAGCCCCCTTTTATAGCAGGGAGGTAATTAGCCCGCGGGTTAATTACATAGGTAATTAGATAGGTAATTAGCTCGCGGGCTAATTACCTAGCTAGGGGGTAGCCCCTAGCTTCCCGGAATTTGGGGAAGGCTACCCCCTAGGTAATTAGCCCGTAGGCTAATTAAACTCGAGAGGTATGAAGAAGAGGACCGCTTGAGGAAAGAGGAGTACCAAGCTTACTATAAGAGCCAGAGCTACGACAAAGGAAATTCTTCGAAGCCTATTGCCACAGGTTTCACCAAGCCTTCCCAACCGGCAGTCAAGTAGGTCGAGACTGTAGCAGTTGCCTTGGTTCGAACTTGGCAATCTATTTCTCCTTGGGTGGAGTCATTGTCCCAGATTTTTACCAAGCTAAGGAAAGTAGGGAAGATGGAAAGTCTAAAGCCATTTGTCCCTCCTTCACCTGCTGACAGAGATAACTTTTTCGCCTATCACATTGCGAAGGGGCACCGTACGAACGAATGTACCAAATTGTTGAAGGATATTCAATAGATGATCGCAGACGGAAGGCTAGCCAAACCGGAGAAGAAGCCGAGCACTCAAACTAATCCTTTACCTGATTTCCCAGCACAGGTGAATTCCATCAGTATCCACATTGAAGGAACTATCTTTCACCAAGACATCTCAGAAAACTACTTTCATGATCCAGATTTGGGAGTGAATGCGGTTATGGAAGACTTTGATACCATCTATCTAGTGAATGATTATGTTCGAAGGATAAAAAGGGAAGGAAAAGTTGATTACCTGGTTTCTGTTGATATGCTATTCTTCGGAAATGCAAACCCAATGGCACACATTGAGAAGTTTCTCCAGTTTATGTACAGGAAGGGAATTATGACATTTGGATTTAACTCTCAATTCCCAAGATTTCTGCAGGGTCCTGCTCTCCAATGGTTTGAATCCCTTCCAGTTCAGCGAAATTGGGATTGGCTTTATCTAGC
>CAOJBI012477827.1:0-14035 GCA_948277035.1 Euphorbia corollata
GACTGTTCCAGATCAGAAACATAAGCAAAAACCAAATTTTTTTAACAAATTAATCATAGTTATCCAATTCATCAGTTAATTGTTTTGGAGCTCAAGAAGCCTTCAAACCCCATAGTTATCTTATTTGAAAACTTAATGACTAGAGTATCTTAACCAAACATATCAAAAACCAAAGAACAGTTGTTACAAATCTCTGAATTATCCAATAAATCATTAGACCAAAATTCAACTAGTTGAATTTTATGAGTCAAAACTCATGCATATCTTTTTTGTTTTATAGGATAATTGATGCATTTAACATCTTACCACTATTGTAGTATTTTGTTTTTGATGTGGATGCTGCTTTATTTTGAATTTTGGCATTGTTTGTCATTATTTGTCATTTTTTACCCTTGGTGATTTCTGCATGTCATTTTTCTTTTTACTAACACGATTCTATTTTCTGCGGGTGATTAACAGTTGCTACTCGTAGGGCTACACAACATACTCTCCTTTCACCTGGATACACACATTGAAACAAACTGAATGATGATGAACTTACTGTATAAACTTGATTAAACATATGGTATATGTTGATACATATGGGGCTTGCTTAGTTTGTGTGTATGAATTTTAATATTAATAATAATAATATACGATTTGTTCAACTTAATCTACCAATATATAAAGTTAAACTCCACTTATAATAATAATAATAATAATAATAATAATAATAATATCCACAAAAAGTATAAAATAGGTTTAACTGCGTGTAAAAGATAGTTATAAGTATAAATAATAGAAGAGTCGAGTAATTAGCCCATTTTCTGTTTTCCTCTGAATATGTTTCCCGCCATCTTCTTGCCTAGACGAAAATGGATGACTATCTAGAAGTAGAATACCCTTCCCGGCAACCTCTAATTGGATTCGGAAACATCATCGAGAGGGAGTTGCAAAAGAGGCATCATGAAGGAACGTACACTTCAAGGAATACGATCAACAATGTCTTGGCTGAATTGGAGGGCTTTGGTGGCAAGGAGTATGTGATCATGAGGAAGCACCTCAGGAAGATGTGAAAATATACAGTGAGACTATCAAATTGACAACATTATTTGAAACCCTAAAACATCATCTTCTTTGTTTTTTTTGTAGAGAATCCTGACTCAGACTGCCTCATATGCTTAAACAAGATGAATGAACCCTTTAAGTGTTGTTTGTGAGTTCTGTTTTGAGTTTTTTCTTATTCTCTTTTGTAACCTATTGTTCATAGGTCATTTTTGCATTGAAGAGTGTGCTGTTACCAGGGGTATGGTATTCTTTATTGCTTCCTTGATTCAATTTTCATTTTATCTTGCTTCCGTAACGATTCTCTCTTTTTTTTAAAAAAATGAAATTGTGTTTATAGGCATGTGTGGACACTTGTTCCGTTTTGATTCCATAGCTGTATGGAAGAGTTTACGTAGAGCTTACCCACTCGACAGGACAATTTGGATCTTCCATGCAGGCCAAGGAGGCTGCTCTGCTAAACCTGAACTAAACTGAGACTGAATTTAGGTAAGGAAAAATGTTTTTATTCACTGAATTTCGGTCCACCTGGTTGAATTGGAATTTGAGGCAAAGGCCTAGGTGAAGGCGAACCAGATGCTGAAGGTCTATTTGGTCGAACTGGATTTTGAGGTAGAGGCCTAGGTTCCCAAATGTTGAAGGGCTATCTGGTTGAACTTGAGGCAAAGGCCTAGGTTCCCAAATGTTGAAGGGCCATCTGGTTGAACTTGAGGCGAAGGCCTAGTTGTAGTTGTGTCAAATTCTGTATGTCCATCTGGCTGAACTTGAGGCAAAGGCCTAGTTCAAGCTGTACCATATGGTGAAAGTCCATTTGGACGAGTTAGAGATTTAATGGATGGTGAAAGTCGAGTTGAAATTTGAGAATCTGCATCTTGCCACAATCAAAACTTATTAGATAAGAGAGTTTTGATTGTTTAACACATGGTAGAGTGCATGCATTTCAAGCCTAGGTGCATTTCTGTGCAGAGTGTTTTTGAGATCATATACAGGGTCGGTTCTGAGCATAGGCCAAGGGTGCGGGTCTACGATCAAAATGAGCCCATAGTTTTTATTATGTCTTTATGTATATATAAGTTTTTGTTGGAAATTAAGTCAGAAGTTCTTCTAAAGGATGATTGCTAAAAACAAATTTCGTCAAAATCAGTCAAATTTTATCATAATATATTAAATTTTATTAAATATTTTTAATTAAAAGTAATTTCTAATTTCGCCTAGGGTCCTCGAAATATATGGACCAACCCTGATCATATAGTTATTATTCTAGGATTTTCACTGTCAACTAAAATTATTGGGTTAAATGGTTTCTCAACAATAGCCAAAGTTCATGATGTGGACACCTAGATAATTTAACCCAGTATAAGGGCTAAATTAACCTTTTATTTCCAATATCAACTTTTGACTAAGTGCATAAATACTTGAATAAAATGCAAATTGATGATGTGAAACTTCGGAATCGCAACAATAGAAGTTTATTTTACTAACTAGTTACTAGTACAAAATAGAGTCTAATGGTTTTCGTGGGGATATATTACAACCGTGTTCTTGACTCTCGAGTGATTACAAGGAAGAAATATTGTAGAAAACATGGATAAATTCAAACAAATTGCCTTTAACCGAAAGTGTTGACTAATCTTGTAGACCTTTTTGGGGGAGAGCAAAGAACCTGGAAAACCGAACCGAACCTAGGAACCGAACCTAGGAACCGGACCGGACCGAATCGAACCAAACCAAATCAAACTAATTTGGTTCGGTTCTCAGTTCCCCTATTTTCCTAATTTGGTGTTTGGTTCGGTTCTCGGAAGAAAAAATCGTATAAACAGATAACCGAACCGAAATAATATCATATCTATAAATAATAATATAATTATTGAATATTAGTTTATTTAATGGATTTACTACTTTATGTTATGGATTTGCTAGTTTAGTTTTATGGATTTGTTAAATTGTTAGTTTATATTTGGAATTACAAATTAAAATTTGGATGGTGAAAATTGAATTTTAATTTGGTTCTTCACCGAACCGAATAGGACTGAACCAAAATATTTAGGTTTGGTCCGGACCGAACCTAATTCTATTAGGTTCGGTATTTGGTCCTTATAATTTTCCTTAACATTTCTAGTTGTTCAGAAACGATCTTCAATGCTAGAACTACCTATTTATGCTCATGGAATCTAGAAATTGTAAATAAAAAACTGTATTATGTGTTTTTCGATTTGTGTCGATGTGTAGTTGCTTACAAATGAAGTACTTGAATATTTAAGGGGCTTTTTGCATGAATTTCCAGTGTGAATTGTCATTAGTCATTACTCTCATGCTGCATGGTTAGCTTTTTCCTCGAGGCTTTTTGCTTATAGTTAGTCAGCAATGACTTGATCACTTTTTTTGTTAGTTCTTTGCTTTGATAAATCACATAGTGGTCCTCAAGAAACAAGTTTGTGTTCTCATTTTATTTACTAACACGATTCTATTTTCTGCAGGTGATACAGAGTTGCTGCAGAAAATACCATTTTGATAGAGAAGAATATCGATGTCATATATATTACCACTTGAATTAGGAATGAGACAGGAGAATAATGAAACTGTTATTCACGGAGACGAATGAGTTCGAAATCAAGAGCAGATATACGTTAACAACGACCTACTGCTCATAGACTATATGATATAGTTGTCATGTTTAATTTTTCAGACTTAAAAAACCCAGTTTTTCAAATGCATAAATGCAAATTTACTCGAGATCTTTTTTTTTTTTTGCTAAATCAACCGAGGGACCTATCGATTAATTCCCTCGCTAACTTGGAGGTGCCTCGTAAGGTATCAGGCTGACCCAAAGAATTAGGACAGATAGGGTCTTTTAGAGATCTTTCGTAGATCATTTAGTACAAATAGGCCAAAGGTTTTATTTGAATTGTTATATCAATGTTTATTACTTATAACCACTACACGATAAAATTTATCACCTGTATACAATAAATAGATTAAAAATGAAATGTTCAATATCTATTTCTTTTAACCACCATTGGTTAGCTCATCTTTAGGTTGGAAGAATTTTGGTGCTGCAAAGGAGCACCAAAAACTCACGCCATTAATTGGCTTCTGTGGCTCCTCTATTCTTTAATTTAATGTTTTTTTTTGTTTTATCTTTTCTTTATAGTTTATCTTTTCTTTTATTGTTTGTTTAGTTTTGTATTTGATAATTAATTATATTTTGTAATTGTTTTGTATACAAGTGTAATATAATTGTGGTTTGTATGTCGTGTTATTATTTTCTACGTATTTGTATTGTGATTTTTTTTTTCATTTTTCAGTTTTTGTAAAATTATAAATTTATTAAATTTACAATTTCATATATATTTATAATTTAGTACAATGGTTAATTAAATAATAAAACTCAAAATAAACAGCAATTAATATATAATAAACATTAGCATTACATTAGGCTTAATATTGAACATAAAAAATTAACATTACATTGAAATAAGACATACCGTCTAAACTTAAACATTACAACGAAATATAATATAATAAAATGCACAATAACTAATATGCATCAATAAGGTGCATGGTATATCATTGTTGTCAAGCTTTTGAAACACATTCAAATAACCAAATTCATCAACATTAAAATTAGCATTTGGTGAAGAGGATGTTAGTGCTTGAGTTGTTGAATCCATTCTTTTTTGTGCGATTTGAGTTTGTCTCTCTATAATGCAGTTACGAACAAGTGGATCCGTAATTTTGGATGTGTCGGTCATTAAAATTTTAAAATCCAATTGTTGACTACGAATTTTGTTTGATTTTTCAATCAACGCCATAATCCTTTCATTGTGTTCTTCCTTCTTACGAGTAGCCCGCTCAACTTCAGCTTCACTTGCCTTTTGTTTTTTTTCCTTTTTTATTCCTATTGGTCTTGCAGAGAAATTTGGATTAGAACAACCTTGGTTCAACTCAAGTGAAAAATTAGACAAACCTGGTGTGTTTTGAGTTGGAAAATCATCTTGGGGTGTATCAGATTTTTTTACTGCATCTCAAACATCCATATCTTTAAACTTACATGGATTGCCAACTTGGATTTTTTAAGAAACGCAGATGGGTAAATTCTCAGCCATCGGATTTTTTTACTGCATCTCAACCATCCATTTTTAAAGTTACATGGATTGCCAACTAGGATTTTTTAAGAAACACACATGAGTAAATTCTCAGCTGCTAGATACATTTTGAAGAAGATACGTTTCGAAGAAAATTCCGAATGCGTCATGACTTATTCCTTCGAATTTGTACTGATGTCAACCAACATGATCATTATTATTTCGTACAACGTCGTGATGCTGTTGGTAGACTTGGCTTTTCAACTCAACAAAAAGTAACCGCTGCAATGCGAATGTTGGCATTAGGTATTCCTGCAGAGGCACTTGATGATTCCACCACTGTTGCTGAGTCTACTGCACTTGAAAGCTTCAAAAGATTCTGTCGAGTAATTGTAGATATTTTCTCTACGGAATATCTTAGATCACCAAATGCTGCTGACATTGCTAGATTGCTACATATTGGAAAGAGTCGTGGATTCCCCGGAATGTTAGGAAGTTTGGATTGCATGCATTGGGAATGGAAGGCTTGTCCAAAAGCATGGCAAAGACTTATCCATACACACAGTCTGCGTGTATGGATTTTTTCAAGTTGATATATACGGGGCTTGCTTAGTCTGTATGTAAGGATTTTTTCAAGTTGATACATTGGCTTTCTATGAATGATTTGCATATGAATTTGATGGTCCCAATTCTTTCAATTGGTGCGGTTTTTTCTGATTTAAGTTTTTGAATCTTATGTTAATTTTCTCAACTTCATACCCCTGTTCTACTCTCTTCTTTTGTCTGACTTTCTTCTCGTAATGTGCAATGCCTCCATAATACGTGCATTTGTTTATGATTTTCTCTTTTACTTAACAATCATGTTCATCCCCTTAGCAAATTTTATCTTAAAATATATTCAGATTTTATATTATTTAGTATTTTACTCACTGAGCTTGCTATCATACATATATTTAGTTACTGATTCAAAATATATTAGTCCCTTTGATTTGACAAACCTCAGTGGCACTCAGTGAAATAACTGGTGAGCTTTACCTCGCCTGTACTGTTGCTTCCCAAAAAATTGGAGTTTTTGATTTCCAAGTCAAACAAAATTTGAGCTTTTAATTTGTAAGTAGCTCATGCCTAAGGCTCTATTGATTTTTATGCTGGTGGTTAAGCTGTTTGAGTTATTGTTCTCTTCTGCTGCTTTTGTTATGGATTTTAAGGGATATTTTTCCTATAATGTGTTCCTTTTATGTTTACAGTTCTTGCTGAAGTACAGTCATAATCATACCGAGAATGAAGTCAAAGCAATATATATATTATCTACATTGAACTAACATGAAAGGAAAATATCCATTTTCTTTATTGTGTAAATTAATTTGCTTTATGCCCTTAAACATCAGGAGGAGATGAAAGTGATGGAAAGCTTTTTCTTATCACACTTTATATATTTGCTAGTTTCATAGTGATGTTTGGAGTTATGGGAAGAATAGGAATATAATTAAGGAGACACATGTATAGGTCTCTTGTTTTTTATATAAGGAGAGGAAGGTACAATGTGCAGTATCTTTGAGGTCTCAGCATCTAGGTTGGAAAGCAGCCAACCTTATAGGATCATAGTGTGTGTTCTTTGTGCATACTAGGATCTTTATCTTTAGCTTGTTCTTGGTTTTCTCAAGCTTGTTTATGTACTAGCTAGTTTTAGCTATAACTCTGTCTATAAAAGGTTCTTTTTTTTTCTATTCGTTTCAGTTTATAACCTTGTAGGAACAAATAGTGTGTTCTTTGTTCACACTTAGCTTTACCTGTAGCTTGTTCTTGGTATGTCCTAGTTTTATCTTTCACTATATCTATAAAAGGCTCTTCATTTTTCTATACTTGTCCATTTATTTTTTCATTTTCTATCACATACTTCAGTGCTGGCTTATGTTGTTGAATCTTTTGATGTACATGGTATTCTAGAAGTTCAAAGGTGTCACGATCTGAATGTGACTGGCTTGGTTTCCAGGTTTAGTTTTGATAGAAATGGAGGAAAAATGGGTTAAAGGTGAAGAAGGAGATAATAGAGAGAATAGGGATAAGCAGAATATTAGGGAGAAAATAAGCACAAAGCTTGATATTAATTTCATTGATTAATTTGGAATGAGATATGCAATGCCTTATATAGGCCTTAAAAAAGTATTTTGTGATTTCACTTATTTTTAAAAGAGGGTTTGAGGAATTTTTTTTTTTTTGTAAAAGGGGTTCGTGGTTTCAAAAAATTTGCAAAAATGGGTACGTGGTTTCAAAATAATGATGTTACGTTGAATATTTTAAACAATTCAACATTCTAATCATTTAACCTTATTATTTTAAAACTATTCGTTTTGAGTAATTTTTGGATTTTTTTTTTATTTTTTATGATTTTTTAAAGTTTGTTATCGTAATTTAATTTAAAAAAATAGTTACACCATTCAAAAAATTACAAAATTTATCAGTAACGTGTATTGTATTTTTATTAGTCATCCTGCAAAAATTCAGATAAAAACGAACAAGATTACCCATTTTCATGACATAATTTAACATTGAAAATCTTCTATTTGTAAATTTTTTGAAACCACATACCCTTTTGTAAAAAAAAATTCCTCAGACCCCATTTTAAAAATGAGTGAAACCACATGATACTTTTTTAAAGTTTGCCCTAGGTTAGTACACCTCACACATACCTACAAAATACTATAACCACCTAGAATTTGAGGACAGACCCTTAACCAATTATGGCAGTTAATTGCATAATATACTTGATTAATAAAAGCTAATTAACAACTATGCACTGCTAGGGGTGAGCATTCGGTTCAAACCGAACCAAACCGAATCGAACCGAAATAACCGAAAACCAAATAAGGAAAATTTTATAAACCGAACCAAACCGGATAAAATGTGAAACCGAATTATCGAAACCGAAAAAAAAGTTCGGTTCGGTTAAAAACCGAACTAAACCGTAATTTTAATCAAATTATTTCAAGCACTCAAATATGCTCAATCTGGGAGATTCGTCCACATTTCTCAGAATATCACCTTTACTGTACATCAAATCGTAATACATAAAACATAAAGAATTTAGACCAGTGCAAAGAAGCACACCAGTATCAAGGAATTGCAGGACTTAATCGCCCTACTCTGTGAAACCAGTCATTCTTTACTTTCCTTTGAATCCAAAATACAAATCTAAAATAAATACTACAGACACTAATTTTTCAATTACTAAATATTACAAATACTAATTGTTTCGTCACTAAGAAAGACGAAATCCCTAAAAAAATGCATAAGAAATCAATATAGAAACTCAGAAAGAGATTAAGAAGAGATGAAACCCAAATTTAAGAATCAGATACTAGTCTTACTGGAGATGAGATGGGACCGAACTTAGAGATGGAGTTGGGTTGGACGCGAACGCGATGAGCCGATGATGAGTGGCGGACTGGCGGCGGTTCCTTTGTGCATTTACAGTAGAGAAGTTAGGTTAATTTAGGTTTTGAGAGAGACATACGACGAATAGAGAATTGGAGAGGATGGGTTTAGTTGATTGGGTTCATGGGCCATAGAAAATAAACATGGATGGAATAGAAATATTTTAAAATTTATTATATTATTAAAATTTCGGTTCGGTTCGGTTACCGTGGTTTTTTCCATAATAAAACCGAACCGAACCGAAAACCAAAATATTTAATAATTTATGCACCGAACCGAATTTTTAAAATAACCGAACCAAATTTCTAATTCGGTTTGGTTCGGTTCGGTAATTTGGTTACCGAACCGTTTGCACACCCCTACGCACTGCTCATTAAAACAATATATTTTCCCTTTCCCTTCTTGATTGATACATGACAAAAGGATATCTATATCTATATGCTATTGTTCTATTTTGTGATAGATGTTATGATATGGGTTTTGTTATGAATTTTCGAAATTCATGGTAGGTGTTTCTATTGTATCCTGTTATGTCATGACTAACTGTACAGATTCTGCTGATTATTGTTTCATGAAAATGGAAATTTCCAAGCTTATTTATTCCTCCTACAAATTAGTATGTTCTGTTTCGAGAATCCCAATGCTTCTCAAGAGCCGGAAGCAAACCTTCCTGAATACTATCATCTAATTAATAGCTGCTTCAAACCCTCAACCGCTAATACAAAGATGAAAGGCGATAAGGATCACCCTGCTCGACTCCCTTATAGTCAAAACTCAAATGGGATCACTAAGTGGAGAAGTTTTTCAAACGATTAGAGAGTTATGAAATCCATTTTCTATAAAATCATAATTTTTAAGAACAACATCAATGTAAGTCCATGAAACACTATCAAAAGCCTTGTGAAAATCAAGCTTGAGAACCATACAAGATTGGCGGTGGGAATGAATAGACTGAATGACTTCGGTTGCTAAAAATGAGCATTTGTAAATGCTTCTACCCTTGATGAAATCGAATTACTGGTTTCCCGAGTAAGAGCAATTGGCCGAAAGTTACTCAGAGAAGATGAACCCGGTATTTTCAGAATTAACACTTTAAACAAAGTTTTGATAGATTTCAAGAGAAAAGATGTTGCATGGAATCGGTTCAAAAGCTTAAATTCCAGTTTCAAGTGCTCCCAAAACTGTTTATGAAAGTAAAAATTGAAGGGAAATACAAGTAAATCTCCTAAAAGCAAAATATTTTTATTTTTAATGCAATGGGATAATATTTAGTTATTTTATTATATCGGGTATAATGAACATTATACCCGTATAATAAAATAACTAATGATAAAGAAGTATTCAAATCCAGTTTCAGATTTCGGATTTGTGTTATATAATAGTCATTATAACTGGTATAATGACTATTATACCAGGTATAATTACTATTATACATGGTACAATAGTCATTATAACGAATAATATACGAGAATATTCAAATAATTGAAGATAAAAAAGTATTAAGATCCAGTTACAGATTTCACATTCCAATCCAGTTTCATCTAATGTCATTATACTTGGTATAATGATTGTTATACCAAATTAATAACATTGAAGAATATTCAAATAACTAGAAATAAAAAAGTATTAAGATCAACTTTCAAATTTCATGTTTGAATAACACAATAGTCATTGTACCTGGTATAATGACCATTATATCAGGTATAATAGCTATTATACCTAATATAATAGTTATAAACCAGAAATTATTGGTTGTTCGTTATTTTCCACGTATTTTGAAAGATAAAACTTAAGATCACGTTTTTTAAAAAATCAAAACTTTAATTGTGACATTTGTAAAATTGTACTATGGCATGACCTAAAATTATTTCACTTTTTCCATGTAGTTCCATAAAATACCCAAAATTGAACTTGTATGAAATTGGGGCTTTATTTTCAGCACATCACAATATTTTTTATTACATCATATTAGTGTAGGATTTCTTATTGATTTTCAATTAAAAATAGAACGATTTAAGGGTTGGGTTGACTTTGAGTAAGGTTATATCATGATTTTTATTAAATATTTGTATCAACAAAAGTGTGATCTAACCCATACTTTCAAAACTTTGGTTCAGGCAAGACTTACGAGATCATTCTCATCGCCATCTCATAACCCACATATATAGTTTGTTAAAAAAATTTTAGATTGATTAAACAGAAATAAAATGACAAAGTTCATACAAAAAAACATGTTCAAATTTTATTAGTATTTACATTTTTTACTTAAAATCTTTAAAATTATAGTAGGGTAGCTATAAATATCCAAAAAATATTATTATATATAATATATAAAAATAATTATTATTTCTGATATTTGCACAACCAAATCCAGTCTATAGATTTTGGGACTTTTACAAGTTCCGGTTCGGTTTGAAATTAATAAAAAAATTGAGTGTTCATGTCTGGTCCAAATGAGTGGGGCTCTAGTTAGACATAGACTACCAATCTGTGCACAAGTGTAGTTATCACCAAACAGCAAACAGAATTGACTTAAAACAGTTTGATTAAAGCAAATGATTCGGAACCACAAGTGGAGTTAGTTAGGGCATGCAAAGAAACATAAGATACCCTCTCTGTCTGGCCCTACATTTACATAAAGCCTTGGGCACAAATACAATAATGTTATTTACGGGTCGGGTCCCGTAATGTCTGCCACTAGACACTCCAGTCCACCTTCTCTCTTTTCAGTTATTTACTCTCTCTCCAATCTATTAATTTTATTTTTCTAATGCAAAAAGACGTTGGAAACCAAACAAGTCAAAATTGGTTCTCAATTCTTAACAGCATAATTAAAGTGGCAAAAAAAAAAAAAAAAGAAAAAAAAAGAAAAAGAAAAAACTGTGGGTTTTTATTTTTGTTTTAAAATAAATTATGCCAAGCTTCCATTTTTACCGGTTCATTGGAGTTTTACTTGCCCCGATTATATCCGGATCTGATCCGGATCGAAAGTCTGATTATGATAAATGAGTTTTCAATGAGGATTTTCTACATTCATTAGGATTAAACTCTATACTTTATTCATGTGATATCAAATTACTTACCACTTGCCCTAGTAAATATCGGTGATATCATTTATTTCTACCCAGGAAGTTACTCTACAAAAACTAAAACAAAATAAAATTGTTTTTTAGTAGTCGGTAGTCAACTTACTTATATAATATAAACAGTTTATACCTACTATTTAATCAAATAATTTGCATGAAAGAGGCCAACATTTTTTAAAGTTTTCGCGAAATTTTATTGAAATAAAAAGGCTAAATGCATATCTAGCACCCTTAACTTGACTTATTTCACCACTTGCCCCCCGAATTTTTGGTTGTTTTCTTCAGCCCCCTCAACTTGGCAGTGCACACTTTACAGCCCTCTCAACTTGACAATTATGCACTCTACAGTCCCCTTGAGCTGAATCACCCATTAAACATCTGTAAGTACATCCATTATAAACATCTGAATCACCCTTTAAAAATGAGGACCCTTATAAACATCCGAATCACACATTCAGCTCAAGGGAGCTGTAGAGTGCATAATTACCAAGTTGAGAGGGCTGTGAAGTGCATAATTGCCAAGTTGAGGGGGCTGAAGAAGATAAGTAAAAGTTCAGGGGGTAACTGATGAAACAAAACAAGTTAAGGGTGCTAGGTATGCATTTAACTAAATAAAAACCTTTCTAACATGATACTTTTTTATTTGATATTTATTAAAATATATTTTAGACTAATACTAATATTTTATTCTGATATTTATTAAAATTACAATTACATATTACAGGCAAATGGACATCTAAATCTAACACCATGTAAAAAATTTCTTGTATTCTCTAGTACTTTTTTTTTTTTGTTTTTGCACGCATGAAAACAAAAAATGTTAGGGTTTAAATCGCTCAATGATTCGTAGGAGACCGTAAAGAGGTTGTTACAATAAAAGTGCTCATCTCATGAGCCTTCCTTATCATTCTAGTTATATTTGGTGTTGAGAAAGCAATTTTAAATTAACTCTAAATATATTGGTATTACATGATACAAGTTATATATTCCCAATCAACTTCATTTCTAATGCTAACTAGCTTGTTCCTTATAACAGGTAACGGTAAGGGTGAAAATTATTTGACATGGGTAAGGAGTAACAAATTTCAAACCTCAAATAAGTAGAATATCTTACAAAATTGGGAATCGGCTTTTAAGAAGGAAAGCTCATGAGTCATATGATTGATATTTAACCTAACAAGTGTATTAAAAAACGCTAGGCGTCATGCGGGAAATAGGCGGAGTCGGGAGCCTAGGCGGGGATTTGACGCTTATTAACGGGATTAGGCGCTAGTCGGTATAAGACGACCCTTAAAATAGCGCTAGGCGGAAATAGGGATTTTTAAAACAGTGAACCTAACACATTAATTTGCAATTTCGCTTGAAAACAGTAACATGTATGTTCTTAAGGGGTGACATTGACATATTTTGAAAAGTTGGCTTTTCTTACTATTATTTTCAACTAAAATTTAAATACTTTTTCACACAATTTATTAGGTGTGGACTAATACAAACTGATAAAGACATCAAACGGTAATCTCTCTTAAAAAAGTAATAAGTTTTTTTATTTTATTGAAATTTCAACTTGCCACCTTGAGTAACTTCATATTTTCATTTAATTAACTTAAAATTTGAGACCACCAAAATATATCATTTGTGCAACATATATGTAGCTTAATATCTAAATACCTTACATCACAAATAGCCCACGTTTAATGAATTCGCCAATAAATGGTAACCACTATATCAAAACGATTATGAGCACAAAATTTTAGTTCCGAGGATATAACTCCTCATTTCTTTTTTATCTGTCCTTTGTATATTATTTATTAAAATTTTGTTATATATCAAATATTTAATGTATCATTTGTCCCTGAACTTAATCAAAAAGTTTGATGTCATCATGAACTTTTAAAAGTTTCAAACAATCCACTGAATTTTAAAATGGTGCATCAGTTTTCCCCCTTAATGTCACGTGTCAATTTCTGGTTGAAGAGAGAAAAATAAGAAAACCGATCAGAAACTGACACGTGGTAATAAGGAGAACAAACTTATGCGATTTAAACTATATCTGATACTTTTAAAAGTTCAGGTTGACATCGGGTTTTCGGAACAAGTTGAGGAAATAAATGATATGTTAAAGACCATGTTAAATATTACTTTGTCTAAGCTCATATCAACCTGCCATGTATGGGCAGGGTAACACCAAATTTTCTATAATTTAAACAAGAATTTTGTAAAATGCCCCATGTCACTACAACAAACAAAAAAAATAAGAATTTTGTAATGGACACTTCAACAATAAAGTGAAATTTTTTAAATCAAGTGGCAAAATTACTATGGTTTAAAATAAATAAGTTAAGAGGATAATTTTTATAAATACAGTTGAAAATCTCGGTGTTTTAA